>PVJC01000625.1:70735-116277 GCA_004026665.1 Murina feae | reverse complement strand
TTTTGGTGTTTTTCTATTTAGCCTAGTGATGGCTTGTGGGTGGAAGGCGCTATATTTTTTTTAATTCATGGACACTTTAATGGGGTGTGCTAGGATGTGATTCAGTTATATTTAATTCACTGCCAATTTATTCCAGAAACCCGATGGATTTAAATGTATACAAGGACGCTTTTCTTGATTTATAGATTGGCCTGATTTCTGAGCTCAATTTTGAAAAGCATGCTTTTTCATGAGTGAAAAAAGGACATATAAATGACACTTCTAGGCAAAGCAAAAGCTTCTTGTTTTATATGGAATAAAGGAAGTCTGATGGGGTGAACAATTACTCAAGCTAAAGGATGGAACTAAATCACTTTTTTCATTTTGGAGCTGCTCATTTAATGGCACTGTACAAACTACATATACTTCGGTATCTGACCTCTTTGGGGCAGGCTATTAGGAAAATGATTCTTGGTGATACATGCATTGAATTTAGAGTCTATGCTGAAGTCATATATCGATTGAAAACCAGCAGATACCATATTTGTTTTTATGAACTTTGATATTCTTATAGGCCAGATATTTTCCAAGAAAGGTAAAGCAGAGGCATATTTTATAGTGTGCTGGGTTTTATCTGGCCACTGCCTTTTGAATAGTCATTCTGTACTTGGGGACATTCCCCCTTGAGTCCTGCCTCCCTAATGTACAAATTAGAATTCTGTTTCTCAGCCTTTCTCATACCAGGATGGCAGCACGTGACCCAGCTTCTGCCCCTGAACCTGCTCCTACATGCTTTCCATTTAAAGCAGAAGGTTGGAACTGTTTCCAATCAGGGATGGCTGCGTGGGATGAAGAGGCAGCAACTTTTTGAGGCATTAGTACCAGCGATGCTAACAGTGGGGTCCTGCACCCAGGACTGTGCCTGCAATCAGTCCATAGTTTCCACTCCCTTGTCTCTATAGGAACTCTGGAATATTACCTAATACCCTCTAAGGCAGTGGTTCTCAACCTGTGGGTCGCAACCCCTTTGGGGGTCGAACGACCCTTTCTCAGGGGCCGCCTAAATACATCCTGCATATCAGATATTTGCATTACGATTCATAACAGTAGCAAAATTAGTTATGAAGTGGCAACAAAAAGATTTTATGGTTGGGGTCATCACAACATGAGGAACTGTATTAAAGGGTCGTGGCATTAGGAAGGTTGAGAATCCTTGCCTAAGGAATCGTTCTGCTGCTCAAGCTAGCTATGGTGGGCTCCCTGCTTTGCAACCAAGAACCCTAATCAGCAGCTGGTCCAGAAGGAAAAAGACCACTGAGATTACCATCTATGGAAAACATAGTGAGACGCTGAATGCTAAACCCCGAGTATTTTTGCCTGTTAGGTAGAAACCCTAGGAGCAGGTCTGTGTATCTAATGACTACACAAGTGAAAAACAAGACAAAACCTAAGTTGGCCAGCTCTGCCTTTGTTGGAGCATGGCCTGGGTATGACGTCAAACAGTAAATTTAGTTGATTGTTTATGGTCATTAAATCTGGCCTTTGTTTTGGCACCCGGGCGTCACAGCCTGTCACTCAGAGCACACTGGGAATTACTAATGAGTTTTGAATCTGGGCCGAGATGAATTTTATAAATGCAGATGAACAGAACTCATCTACTATAATTTGCTAAGTAAATATGCCTGCCTGCGGGCTCCTGAAGTTGTGTGTCTGGAGTTGTGTGCCTTTTCTGCTTCTTCTTGGATGGGGCCTGGGGAGAAACCTGGGACTATATTTATGACTCAGCACACAGTTTCCAGAATGTAACCCTTGCAGCATCTCCCGTGGTTAGAGCCTTTCCTTGATCGCCTTCCTTTATACAAGCCAGACCAGTGGCTTTTCTCATTTATTGATCTGAGAGGAGAGAGTAGATCCGTTGGGATTCCAATACCCAATGGAAGGGAAAAACCGTTTTTGTAAAATTTGTTACATGAAATTCTATCTGTGAAATGGTGGGTATAATCAAACCAAATTGCTTCCCACCTGCGAGAGCATAGCCCCTGTGTCACTGAGTTTGGGAGGGCCTGAGGGAGAAAGGGATCAGACCCTTTGCCAGCAAGGAAGCCTTAGGTCCATTTCTGTTAGAGAGCAGTTCCGCTCCAGCTCAGTGGGTAGTAAGGCTGCTGACAGGCTAGCATAGCAGGTGGTGGAAGCAGATCTCCAATCCAGTTCCCCCAGCCCTCACAGCTAGCCTTGGCCCCTTGGGCCCTCCCCTCCTCTCCCTTCTCTCCCTCCGCCCAGGTCCCAGTCTCCTTCTCCATCCCCCAGGTGTCTGCTGCTGGGGTTGGTTCTGGGAAGGGCCGTGCTGGCCTGGATGCCTGCAGGAGGCTGCTGCCTGTTTATTCACCCATGGGGCTGGTTAGGAGCAGAGTCAGCTCTCTGTCCTGCTAACTAAGAATCTGACTCTTATATCCTCAAGGCCTTCTCTGAATTTCTAAGAAACACACTTCTGTAGGAGAGAGGAGTCCCAGGTCAGACTTCTTAGAGATATACATCCTCTGGAATAACCACAAATGAGAGGTTAAAATCTCCAATTCCGGATCTTTCTGGAAGTTCTACTGTGGGCCCCTCCTCATAGCTTTCTGGACCCCAGGAAAATGAAAGGTGGTTCATTCATCAGGGAAGGCGAGCTCTTCAGACACAGCAATCCTTTCTGTGTGTGTCATTTTTAGGTAAATTAATTATTTCCTCTTCTTTCCAGTTCGCTCTTTTAACTTCCAGTTATATACAGGCCCCTCCATAGCCCTGACTAAAGGACATCACTGAATCTTCCTTATGTCTTCATAGCTTTAGGCAGAGGCTGTTTCCACTCTCTTTTGGGCCTAACTCTGCCCTTTGATGCCTGCGCTTTGCTATTTACCTTCTGCCCCCCAGGATGACCTGAGCCTCCTGCCTCCAGGGTCCATTCAACATGCCACCCAGGTGTAAAGTCCAAGCTAGCTGTAAAGCCTGCCTTCAAATCTGTAATCTCCTCTCATCATCAGTGCCCCAGCTCTGGCCTCTGTCATTTCTCCCCCGATGATCACAGAGCCCTCGGGTCTTTCTCCTCCCTCTCTCACCCCTGCTCCTCACCCCCACTGCTGCTGCTGTTTCCTCACACCACACCTTGAATGGCTTTTTATAACTTTAAGGACACATACAGACTCCCAATTCTTTGTAAATGAGCTGGGAACAAACCGTCTGAACGTTGCCCTAGCAGCAACCATTATCTGTAATGATAAAAGAGTAATATTAACTAGACCGGACAGCTAAACGACCTTCTGGATAACCTTCTGGAATGGCCAGAGGGGGAAGGCAGGACCAGCGAGCCTGCTCCGTCAGGCCAGCCATGGCAGTCCAGGTCAGGTCAGCAAGGTCCTGCGGTCCCAGTTCCAGCACTGCGGCACCTTCGACAGAGGCTGAAGGACAGGTTGCGACTGTGGTGCCTCAGCCTCCGACAGTCCCTCTCCCAAGCGGCCTGGCCCCAGTTCACCGCCCCCCACCCCACCACCAGTGGGCAGGGGGGTGGGGTCAGCACTAGGAAGCAGCCAGCCTGGCTTCTGCTCAGCCAGAAGCTGGGCTCATGGCTGGTGAGCACAGTGGAGGTGGTAAGGAGCAAGGGGTCCTGGACTACAAGAGCCGCGGGCTGTGAGAGGGATGTCTAAGTTTCAGCTAGGCCCAATCCCTGGGGGTCCCAGACTGTGAGAGGGCACAGGCCAGGCTGAGGGCTCCTCCCCTCCCCTCCAGCCCAGTGCCTAAATTTCATGCACCAGGACTCTAGTCTTTATTGTAATAGGTAAGTATAATCAACAATCCCATCTCTGCTCTAGAGGACAGAAACTCGATTTTCCCAGGGAGGGATCTCCCAATACTATTACCTCCTCTTTGGATTATTGTGAGGACCAAATCAGTTATCACCTATGACTGCTGGTACATAATGGACCCTGAATAAATGAGCTGCTATTAACATATCTCCCCACTCTCCCACTTCTCTCTGTCAGCTATTCTGAACTGTTTTCATTTATTTAAACATGCCAGGATGTCTTTTGCATCTGGGCCATCAAACGAATCACTGTGTCTGAAATACTTGACCCCACCCACACTCCATTCCGACTTCTTCACTTTCGGCCCCAACCCCTGAGCCTAGGTGTCCTCGCTCTGTGTTCACACAGTCCACTCACGCTACTTCTCTCTCGGAACACTGGCAGCCCAAAGGGTTGATGCTTTTTTAAGTTCCTTTAAACTCCCCTGGAATATAAGCTCTGGGATGTTAGAGAAAATATGAAGCAACAGAAAGTGTCTCTGACTGGCTTAAGAAGGTTCCTGGGTGATTCCTTGGGGTCAAAGCTGGAACTGAACAGTCTAGAATGTTGGAAGGGCCCTAGGCAGTTTTGCTCAGTGGCTAGAGCATCAGCGTCGGCCTGCAGACTGAAGAGTCCTGGGTTTGATTCTGGTCAAGGGCACGCACCTTAGCTGCAGGCTTGATTACAGGCCCGGGTTGGGGCTTGTGTGGGAGGCAACCAATTGATGTGTCTCCCTCACACCGATGTCTCCCTGTCTCTCCCCCTCCCTTCCACGCTCTCTAAAACTCACTGGAGAAACATCCCTGGGTGAGGATTACCAACAACAAGAATGCGGGAAGGGAAAGACCAGTAGCGCCAGCAAACTCAGCAGCTGGTGTGTGCAGCCATTTACCTGACTCAGCCCTAATGCTTCCCAGACTTTCGATATATTTTTTTCCCCCAAATTTCAAAGACCAGAAAGAGAATCTGAATTCAGTTTGTTTGGCGATCACTCTGGATAAATCAGCTATGGTCAGTGGATGGAGTTACATAACAAAGTCATGGCCATTGGAGACTATCCACAATGGAGAGCCATCAACCTGGACTAGTCACCTACAAGTGTTTTCCATCACTGGGAATATGTCCAATATGTACTATATTTTTTATTCTAGGCTGGCTGCCTCCAATTTTTCTCCCATTGCTGTAGGACTAGGCTAGCGTCGAGCTATCGCCTCAGCTTCGGACCCACCCCTCTATACTCTGTTCGATAACATGAGGCTCGGACTCTGCAAACACAGGTGGATCCTGTCAGGCTTTGGCAACGGGGTACTAGGAGATGCCTGCAAGGTGGGAGGCGGGAGAAGGGATTTGCTCCTTCCTGGCAGCTTCCTGTTTTTGTTCATGTGACTTACCCACAATTCATTGCCAATTCATGCCAATAACAGCCCTTGAATCCAGTTAGCAGTCTTTCCAACACTCATGGAGCTAGTTTCATCACTCTCACATAGAGGTTCCAGCACCAGCCAGGCAATGTCCCCCTCAGAGTGCGGCATCCCAGCCACATGGGTCCTCTTCTCTGAGCTCAGAGACTAACACCAGCTAAGATGCACCCCTCCTCAGTGTTTGCGGGTCCCAACACCACAACTTCCCCTTCAAAGCTCAGCACTAGTCAAGCAGCACCCCACCCCTTCGCAGAGTTTGGCATTTCAGACCCGTGTACCTTCTCCTCTGAGCTGGGAGGCGCGAGTACCAGCCAAGCAGCACTCTCTCCGCAAGGCTCTGAGTTTCAGCTTAAGGGGCCCCTGCTCCAGGCTTCTACATCTTAGACACCCAACCTCTTCTCTCTGTATTGCCAATCCTAGGGAGAGGAGCTGATTTCTGCAGTGCCCACCCCTGGGATTATGTATTATTCTTTTTGCCTTTTAATTGATCTGGCTAATAATTCTTTTTTTAAAATATATTTTATTGATTTTTCACAGAGAGGAAGGGAGAGGGATAGAGAGTTAGAAATATCGATGAGAGAGAAACATAGATCAGCTGCCTCCTGCACACCCACTACTGGGGATGTGTCTGCAACCAAGGTACATGCCCTTGACCAGAATCGAACCTGGGACCCTTCAGTCCACAGGCCGACGCTCTATCCACTGAGCCAAACCGATTAGGGCTGGCTAATAATTCTTTACATTAAACTCTCTGTTAAAATAACTGGTGTAGGCCTGGCCAGTGAGGTTCAGTGGTTGAGCATTGGCCCATGACCAGAAGCCATTTACTTGACTCAGCCCTAATGATTGCCAGACATTAGGTGTATTTTCTTTTTCCAAATTTCAAAGACCAGAATGAGAATCTGAATTCAGTTTGTTTGGCGATTACCTCGGATAAATCAGCTACGGTCAGTGGATGGAGTTACATAACAAAGTCATGGCCATTGGAGACTATTCACAATGGAGAGCCATCAACCTGGGCCAGTCACCCCCAAGAGAGGTCATGGTTCAACACTGGGCCAGGGCACATGCCTGGGCTGCTCAATCCCCAGTAGGGGGCGTGTGGGAGGCAGCTGATTGATGACCCCCTCCCTGAAGGGGCTGTGGCCAGCCTGAAAACAGCCATCAGCCACTCACTCAGGCTGGCAAGGCACCCCAGTGGGACCCCCACCCTTCAGGGCAAACCAGCTGGCTCCCACCCATGCACCAGGCCTCTATCCTATATAATAAAAGGATAATATGCAAATTGACCCTAATAGCAGAACCACTGGGAATGACTGGTCACTATGACACACACTGACCATCAGGGGGCAGACGCTTAATGCAGGAGCTGCCCCTGGTGGTCAGTGTGGCTCTGCTTAGCCACAAGCCAGGCGTCGGCTGCCAGCACAATGGTGGTGGTAGGAACCTCTCTCGCCTCCTCAGCAGTGCTAAAGATGTCCGATTGCAGCTTAGACCTGCTTCCCGCTGGCAAGTGAACATCCCTTGAGGGCTCCTGGGCTGCCAGAGAAATGTCTGACTGCCACCTTAGGCCTGATGCTCTGGGGAGCGGGCTTAAGTCAGCAGGTAGATATCCCCCCAGGGGTCCCAGACTACAAGAGGGCACAGGATGGGCTGAGGGACCCCCCCCCCCCCAGTAGGCCTCTAGTTTCTAGCTTTATATTAAGCATTTAATACTTTTAACTCTTTTTACTAAAACTCTTCTTTCAAACTCAGAGCCTCAGGGGGCTGGTGCTGAAGTTGACTACAGATGGTCCCATAAGCAAGTAAAAGAGAGGGAATGCCCACTCTTTGGAGAGAAGGAGGAAAGCACCACCATCCCACCTTGGGATGGACCTAGTACCAACCATTGAACTTGCACAGAGAACAGCTCATCTGCAAACTCTAATTTCTATCTCTAAACCTTCAAGGCTGTGGAGTCTAATGTTAAACACTGTTAGAGCTAATGCAGTGTGTAAGAAAAGGCATCATTTCCACCCTGCCCATAGGTGTGGAGATAGCATAGCGTAGCGGGTTAACAGAGCAGACTTTGGAGCCAAAGTGCCTAGGTTTACATCTGGCTGTGCCAGTCACTAGCCGAGTTCATTGGTGGATTACTTAACATTTCTTTGAAATGGTGTACTCTTCTGAAAAATGGGGTTAATAATGCTACATCTCTTGCAGGGTTGTTCTGAGGATTCAGTGAGTCAAGAATTGAACATATTGCCTGGATCTCAGCAAGGGCTAGTTACATGAACATCTATACCTCAAAGAGTTTAGTAGTTGTCGTTTCCATGCGAGTTGAATCTACCTGCCGCCTCAGCGCTTTGGAAGAATTTAGGGTGGAAGCATTCACTGATGCAACCATGTGTCTGAATTACCTTGGGTTTGGTTTTCAGATTCTGTAAATGTGGTGAATTAAGCACATTGAGTGCTCATGATTCATTAGTAAATGGTTCAGGTATTTCCCAAACATGAAAATGGAAAGAAAAGGAAGGAAGGAGAGTCAGCTCTGCCCAGTGAACATGTGAGGAGGAGGAAGCTGGTCTTGCAAGGAATGTCAGGCCATAAAACCAAACAAAGCCCTGCCCTGCGGGAGGGCAGAGGGCTTTGTTCTGAGCCTGAAACCTAAGAACACCTAGGGGAAGGGAGTATATTTGCAAATCAATGAACTCGAGGAGCAGTTATAAAGCAAGGTTCTCACATGCTACCCCTACTCTGATTTGGATTTAGAACAATCCCTGAGTCCGAGCGTGTTATTAAAACTGTGATTTCTCCACTTCTTCAAAGCATCACTTAGTTTTTTGGTCTTTCTGCAACACATGAACCTGATGGTTATAAAAAGCACAGAGTGCTCTCAGGAGACAGAAAGGGAGAAAGCACAGCAGAGGACCAACGAGAGGGAAGAAAGGTACCGTAACTGGCCCAAGGGAGCTCTTGGGAGAAATGGCTGAAAGCAACTTTGGCTGCTGCAGGAGAGAGTTGTGCTAATGAGATGGTCGCACGCACAGTCAGGCCTATGCTTGCCCCCTGTGCCCTCTCCTTCCTCCCAGGGTGTCTTTATATTTTTAGCCTGTGGGATTGGCATGATGAATGTCCAAGTGGAAATAGCGTTGGAAGGAGATTTTTCTTGGCAAAATGGCTGCAAGGGCTGCCAAGTATTTTCTAAGATGTAAACAAATGATCCACCTTCATCAAATATTGGAACATGTTATTCCTGAGCCAGTGTAGGATTTTCACCTGCTGCAATTTAAAATCTGAATTATCCGCCTGCATTGTGGGCTTTTACAAGCTGGTGTGCATTCAGCACTCGGTTACTCTGAGAAAATTATTGGTGTTCCAGCTGCAAGAATCAAATAATCAGGCACAAATCAGGAAATAAAAATCTTCTCCTCAATATAAACAAGTTAGGAGGTTTCAGTGCAATGGCACTGACATAGGGGTTTGGATTTTCTCTTGGTTAAGCCACAATGGCCTCTCCGTGCATGTGGGGGCATTTTATAGTCATGAGAGAAAGGTGAGGGAGTGAACGGTGCTTAAGATTCCTCTCAGCTCTGAGCCTGGAGATCAGTCTTCAGTGTGATTTGAGGCTTCTTTGGGCAGAAAGCAGCTCTGTCTTCCTATTCACAATAAAGAAACCTTCTGGAATTTTGACACCCCTTTTCCAAAAATTTCCAGTGGCCCTTTCCTCCAGGGTCATACAGTGAGTGCCTGCTCAGTTCCCTGTTTGAAATATGATCTCGTTCTTCCTCTTAATTCAACTTCAATCCGAGCTCCAGCCCTCACAGAGCACTGTACCTAAAACATTTGATCCATTACACGATTCACAGGGCCCTGCCCCTGTCATCAACCAAAAACAGGGGCTTAAGAACACAGCGTTTTTCTAGACATTGAGATCTGAGACACAGTTCTCCCGTGGGTTGTAACTGAGGGTATGATGAACACCATCCACCCATATGGTCTGCTCAGCGATGGGTCATCATGGGAGGTGTCTTGCTAACAACCCTCCATACAGCAGAACAGCATTGCCTGAAAGGTCAGTCAGTAATAGTGTGTCTCCAGTGCTCAGCTCTCTACCAGCCTGGCCTAATCCAGAAAGATATTTTAGAGGGTGTAGGGCAGTGATTCTCAGCCTTCCTAATGCCATGACCCTTTAAAATAGTTCCTCATGTTGTGGTGACCCCAACCATAAAATTATGTTCGTTGCTACTATAATTTTGCTACTGTTATGAATTGTAATGTAAATATCTTATACGCAGGATGCATTTAGGCAGCCCTGAGAAAGGGTCTTTCGACCCCCAAAGGGGTCATGACCCACAGGTTGAGAACCGCTGGTCTAGGGGAAACTCAGGTGAACTAAGAGGTGGCCTCTAACAGCTGGGACGCCTGAGTACATCCCCAGGTTGGTTGCTTGAACCCCCACAACTCTCCTTTTTATCTTACAAGGTGCTATCAATGTCTATGTGTGTCTGTGACACGAGGAAAGTAAGGAAGGACTGTTTAGGGCCACTCTCATTTGTGAAGATGAAGCCCCATGATCTACCCTAAGCGATGGCTAAGCTCTGTAAGTCTAAGTGGGAAGCCCTACTGGTGTGAGATGCTTATCCCAAAGTGGTATGAAGTACTGGCTGTTTGGGCTCAGTGGTGGCTGCCAGAGGCTGCCCTCCCTCTTGCCACAGTCCCCAGAGCCAGGGGGCCCAGTAAGCCAGAGCACTGGGGGCCAGGCCAGCCAGCTCATCCCACCTTCACTTTTCATTCTCAACTCCCTGTGTGGCAAAAATAGAAGGGAAAGCTCTTGTGTGCCCATCTTCTAGAGCCTCTATTCCTGCTTTGATTTAGGGCATGGAAAATAAATTTCTTATTAGCTCTTTTTTCCCCTATGATTGCTTATTTAGAGATTCTTCATATTTATGCACGGGAAGAAATTCTTCAGTTTCCCAGGCATTTTAGAATTAAATCCCAACCTGCTGCCATTATTCTGTTTCCCACTGTGTATGAGCCTCCCGTGTTCACTTTTAAGAATGGTATTCCCTGGCTCCCTTTCTGCTCCATTCCCAGGTCATGTTTGTTCTTTAGCCTGGAAGTCACTCTTAAAGAATGACATTGGCTGTAAGGATCATTTTTTTCCTCCAGAGGAAATTGCATATTTGATGTGTTAATATGCAATATCAAGTGTTCTCTCAAGAGGCAGACGAGGATGTGAAAATTGCAGTCGGCTCTTGACGGCAGACCGCCCGCATGTTCCTGCTCTCTACAAACTCTCAGGGGGCGGATGAAGAAGGGAGAGGAATCAAAATCACATCAGCCTGCCTTGTCCCTTGCTAGGCTCTCCAGAAGGATATTTTTTGAGAAAGGCCTGGAAACATAGTTTTTTGAGGAAAAGCCTGGAGTTATTCACTAACATGAAGCTTTTAGCGCCATGTTGCCATTCAGATCCTGTGTCTCCAATGACAAGAAATTAGGCACTGATATTCTATTTTTGAAAATCCCCAAAGGACTTTCAAGTCAGAACCAGGGGACGCTACGAAGGACATTCAACATGATGAGAGGTTTGCCCATTGCTTATCCCCAGGCATTCGGGTTTCACGGGATCTGCTACTTTGCTTTTTATTCTGGAAGATGATTATCTCCTGGCAGGATGTCAGGGTCTCTGGGGGTCACACGGATGAATCACAAAAGTCACGAAAATTGCCTTTAAAATTCGTATTTTAGAATTTTTAGTAAATCTTTTTCAGAAACTTCATTTGTTATATGAGGGTGTTTATTTCATAATGAAAGTCAAGCTGCCAAGCCTTCCCCTGCTTTTCATCCATCCTGCCAGGAGGTAATCCGATTCAGCTCAGACAACCAGGAACTCTGGTTTCTTTGAGCCTTCGCCCCAAACTTTGTCACGTAGGGAGAATATTCAATTTAACACTATGGCAGGACGGTAATAATTGGCCTTTAGCACGAAAGATGATCCATGTTTCAGACATTATTGCTTCTAAAATGTTACACTGTGCCGACTGTCAAGAGACTCTGGAAAGAATTATTCAATAAAGACCTTTCATATCATGTTGAGGACAAACCCTTATTATTTCAGGCAAATTTTTTTGAATTTATTTTATTTGAAAATAAGTTTGATATTGACAGGGTTCAGAGCGTGCTGCTCCCCAGAACATGCCGCCTTGCCCTGTTGAGTATTTTATGCTGAAGGAGTTTGCGAAAATGTCAGAAGCAGGAAGGTCTTTATCCCTGGCCTGCTGCCTCCCTCTCCCCCTGAAGCAGGTTATGAGACGCTCCTAGGGAGAAGTGCTCTCCCTATACTCGCAGGAGAGGAGTATTCTTATCTCTGATGGAGCGAGGAGAATCCAAATGAGCAGGTCTTACTAAGGTTCCTCAGTTTATTACTTTCAGCTCATATACCCTTGTCCCATGATATTTCTCCACAACCATCTGCTCTTCATCTAATCTAGCATAAAAACTCAAAGGTTTCACCAGCCTCCATTCTCCATTTCTTTATGAAAGCTCCCCTGTCCTGTAAAACTTATTAAATAAATACTAAATAACTGTGTGTACTTTTCTCCTGTTAATTCATCTCTGTTAGTTTCATTGTCAGACCCAGCCAGGGACTCGAAGAGAATCAAGGAAAACTTTTTCTTCCCTTACAGCATCAAGGGTTAGTTCATGTTTTATTATACAAAAGCTTAGAATCCATTACACCAGGCTCAAGATAAGAAAATTTCTGATTTTCATTTTTATTTATTTTTTTTGCAATTAAGATTCTAGCTGAATAATTTATTTAAGAGACAGAATTCATTCTCATTGTTGTCTTACTTCGTATTTTCCACATGGAAATGTTTGCCTCATCCATAAAGACTATTTACCTTTTGCTCAGACTTGGCTAAATTCACCTCCCTGTATATATGTGAAGAGCTGAATATTTTTTGTGATCATGGTATCTCCCTACCAGGTAAGTATAGGGCTGAATATTTTTCAATAAGCTATTTCTGATTTTTAAAAAATCCTTCCTAGTGATTGTTTGCAAGGTTGTTTTTTTCCCCTCAAAGATATCTAAGGTGGTATTATAAATGCAGTCAAAATTCTACCTCAAAGAGCCAGAACCTTCCCAATGAATTACTCTTTCTCCTTAATCGAATCAGAGCCAATTTCTGTTACTTCAGAAAATAAACACACCCAAGTGCTTAATATTCTTTCTAGCCTTACAGAATCCTATCTAATAAAAGAGTAATATGCAAATTAGGCATCACTCCATGACAAAGATGGCTTCCCCCATGGCCACAAAGTGGCGGTGCCCAGTCTGGCTCAGCCCCGCCATTGAAGTGGTCAGGCCTGTTAGCCAGGCAGGTGGCAAGGGAGGCGGGGGGCCCGAGGGGCGGAACAGGTGATCAGAGGGGGCTGGGGGTCTCCTGCCCAGGCCAGAAGCCTTCACCAGAGGTCTCAGGCATGGGCAAGGGCAGAGCTGGTGATCTGAGGGGTATGAAGGTGCCTTACCCAGGCATAAGCTCTGGGCCAGAGGCCTCAGGCCTGGGCAGGGGCAAGGCCAGAGATTGCAGGGGCCTGGGCTCCACAGAGTCAGCAATCGGAGGGGCAGGAGCAGAGTCTGTGATCACAGAGGTCTGGGCACTGGTGGAGTCGGCAAAGCAGGGGTCTGGGGGTCCCCTGCCCAGGCCTTCAGCCTTGGCCACAGGCTGTAGTGGGGCAAGGGCAGAGCTGGTGATGGCAGGGGGCAGTATCAGAGCTGGAGATCACAGAGGCCTGGGCTCTGTGTAGCTGGTGATCAGAGGCATTTGGGGGTCCCCTGTACAGGCCTGCAGCCTCAGGCAGAGGTTACAGGCCTGGGCAGGGGTGGAGCTGGGATTGGAGGGGCAGGGGTGGAGCCAGTGATCAGAGTGAACTACAGAGGAAACATCTTTTCTGACCACTCATTGACTAAACTCCCTGTATGCCACTGGTAATATTCTTAGTAACTTGGGTAATAAGAATCCCTACAGGTGATTTAGGGTTTTTCCACCACACTTCTGGAGAAAAAAATGAAGGTCCACTGCTGGAGGGCTAAGAAATGTCATATCCTCCCCTAGCTGGTTTGGCTCAGTGCATAATGCCTCAGCCTGCTGACTGCAGGGTCTGGGTTCAATTCTGACCAAGGGCATGTACCTAGGTTGCAGGCTCCTCCCTGGCCGGGGCCCAGGTCAGGACATATGCAGGAGGCAACCAATCAAAGTGTTCCTCTGACTTTGATGTTTCTCTCTGTTTTTCCCTTCTCTTTCACGTTCTCTAAAAACCAATGGAAACATAGCCTCAGGTGAGGATAAAAAGAAAGAAAGAAAGAAAGGTCATATCCTATGAAAGACACATCTTGAAAATGCCTAAATAAAGTTGTCATTTCTTCATGGTGAAGGGACTAGAGTCCATGTTGATGAAAACATCTTGGTGGCTGCGGTGACTGGCATGGGCTGCAGCAGCGGGGTGATAGGGCTGGTGGCTTCCCCTGATTAGCCTGGTCGCCTCTCACAAAAGGAAGCCAGACTGTGGCTTAGGCCCGCTCTCCAAGGGGATCAGGGAGTGGGCTTAAGCTGTCAGTAGGACACCCCCTGAGGGCTCCCAATATGTGAGAAGGGGCAGGCTGGGCTGAGGAATCCCGCCCCCCCAGTGCATGAATTTTGTGCACCGCGCCTCTGGTTTATACTATAGTGGAGAACATGGTAACAAAATACAATAAGGTGTTATTTTAAATAGTGAGAAGTGTTCTGAAGAAACTAAACCAGGGCAATGGAAAAGAGTGAGACTGGGGTGAGGAGGCGTCAAATGGCCCTTTGTGGAGGGAGCATGGAACTGCAACCTCAATGGGAAGCATCAGAGCTATGCTGATTGAGGGAGGAGCATCCAGGCAGATGGACATCAGGGCCTCGGGTAGGAATGAGCTTGGCTTGTTGGAGAAAGCGACAGGTGCCCATGTGGTGGGTGAATGAGGGCAGAGTGGAAAACATACAGTTGGCAGCTTGGCAGCTCCAGGTCTTTATGTGTCTGTTCTAATAGCTATGTGGAGAGTCTGGAGGGGGTTATGCAGGGAAATGACAGGATGTAATTTACATTTTTATAAATCTCTCATAGTGCAGAGAATGGATTGTAGGGAGAGGACTTCGGTGGCAGTTTGCATAGTTCAGGACAGAGAGAGGGCTTGCACTGTCTGGGGTGGCAGAAGCAGCTGTGACAAGCAGTCAGAATCAGGTCAAGCCAAAGGGTGACAACATTAACTGGTGGATTGGATGTAGTTGCTGATAAAAAGAACAAAATCAGAGAAGAATCTGGCATGTTTGGCCCAGTAACCTGGGGGGTGATGGTGCTATTAAGTGAGACGGTGGAGGAGTATTTTAAATTTTTTTATAATCTCCAGATTAGAGGAGAAACAGATTTGGGGGAATCATGAGTCTTGCTTTGGACACAAGAGGCCCAATGGACAAGGGGAGTTGGAGCAGGCAGTGAGAGGTCTGGGCTGGGGATGCAAACAGGTGCGTTGCCAGCATGAAGCTGGTGTTTAAATCAGTGAGGATGAGTGTGAATAAAAGGAGAAGCAGACCGAAAGCATTATCACAGGGAGCTCCAATGTTTAGAGCTGTGGAAGCAAAGAAGGACCCCGTGACCACAAAGGAGTGTTCCATAAGATTCAGGAGAACAGTGTATTTCAAGGAGGTAGGCTGTGCTAAATGTAGCTAAGAGGCTAAGCAGAATGCAAGTAAAGAAGTAACCACAGACAAGCCAGTGTGGCTCAGGAGTTGAGCGTTGACCTATGGAAGTCTCAGTTTGATTCCCAGTCAGGGCACATGTCCGTGTGCAGGCCTGATTGCCAGTGTGGGGCATGCTGTAGGCAGCCAATCAATGGTTCTCTCTCATCCTTGATGTTACTATCTCTCCCTCCCTCTCCCTTCTTATCTGAAATCAATAAAAATGTATTTTTTAAATAAGACATAACCCTAGAATGTGGCACAGATAAGATTCCTGTGGGGAGGGTGCCCTGGGGGACCCGTGCTGCCTCAGCAGGTGGGAATGAAGCTTGGTGCCGAAGTCCGGGACATTGCCTGGGGCTACATCGGTCTATCTCCAGAGCAAGTTACTATTTCTTCCACTGGCTGAGGAATGCTTACATTTGTTTCTAATCTCCAGACAGCTGCTGCTGTTGGTGCTGCCCAAAGGAATCTGCCCATCACCCATTCCCCACATCAAAGGGGAGCCATGAGTGTGGTTGACTTCTCATGCTAGCTGATTGACTCATTACTGTTTAACCAATTCTCTCCTTGGCCACAGAGCCTCTTCGTTTCTCTCCCAGGTACTTCTTCACACTGGATTCTTGTGGGTAGCTCTCCAAAGGTTCCATCAACCTGAACCCTTTCTTGAGACACCGTGAGACACTGTGTACAACAGTATATTCTGATGTCTGTGGACTCAGGCACACCTGGTTTTGAATTCTGGCCTCGTCACTTTCTTGTTATGTAAACTTGCCATTTTATAGAACCAATCTCTCTCTGACTCCATTAACTCATCAAAAAATAACCGGAGTACACCTGACAACCACCTACATAGGGTTGTTCTGAGGATTAAATGAATCGCTCACCCAATGCCTAGCACACAGTAGACTAAACGAGAGTGGTTGTAGCTGGAGCTACTCAGACATCTATAACAGATTCAAAGGAAATGCATTGGCGCCCCTAAACATTTGGACCAGGAAGCTTCAAGATTGATGGCAAGCAAAGAGTCTCTGATAAGAGAGACCCTGCGGTCTGACACTTTCAGCTGAGTTTCAGCCTCCCTTTGAAGATCTTGCACTGAATATTGCTGCTCCACATTATCCCCCAAATGAAGGGAGAGTTTCAATTGTCAATATCAGAGGACAGCCCTAACCTGTTTTCTCAGTGGATAGAGCGTTGGCCTGCTGACTGAAAGGTCCCAGGTTCAATTCCAGCCAAGGGCATGTACTTTGGTTGCGGGCACATCCCCAGTAGGAGATGTGCAGGAGGCAGCTGATCGATGCTTCTCTCTCATCAATGTTTCTAACTCTGTATCCCTCTCCCTTCCTCTCTGTAAAAAATCAATAAAATATATTTAAAAAAATATCAGAGGACAAGGGCTCAATTTTATAAAGGGAGCAACTGGATTTCTCTTGGAGATGCAAATGGAAAACAGGTTTGGGCATTGTCCTGGGCTTTCGTTTGTCCAGCTGAAAAGGTTAGACAATGGAATTGAATCCTAAGCGCAGTTCTAGTTGCATTCAGGAAGGAGGAATGTAGCCTAACTGCTTTGTTCTCCGACTTCATCTCACTCAGAGCAACATGAACCATTGCATGCTGGGCAAAATCAAGGTCTTTGGCTTTGTTCTTAGTTGTGCAGGGTTCACAGCTTTGATGGACGTTGACAGCAGGGATAAGATGTTCAAATGATGAACATAAGAGGAACACAGACCCTCGGTTGGTACAGAATTTCCATTTGGTAACTTTATTGCCTTATTTTTCAAAGTTTCTTTTCTAAAATTAATAATTTTACTTACTTTTCTGTTCTTCTAAGAACGAAGCTTATAAGAAGAAATAACGTTCAGTTCATTGTAATGAGGGTAGCAGAGAATTATTTGCTATATATTATTATCTCCACACTATTCTACCTGGTCATGATTTCCTTCCAGGGATGTTTCCCTTGAATGAATGAAAAAATAGTGCAACATTTTTTCCCCCTGAAACTTTGGAAGTAAAAATACAAGAGAAAGAGAAGTTAAAGTAGGTAACAACCCCACTGAAGAAAATGGGTTTATTCTGCAGAATGGATGGCATGAACCAATTCCACCAGCAGCAAAACATTTCACAGTGTTTTGCTAATGTGAGAATCTTGACACATAGTGTTGACAGGTAAGGACATTAGAAAAAAATAATAATTTTTAAAATTTTAGAACCATAATTTGATTTTTGTTATTGCTATTTAGGACCCAGGTTGTTTTCATTGAATAATTATGCAATGTGATATAAAAAATCTACTTCTATTTTCTAAAATAAATATGCATACAGCCTAGAGACAGTATCTGAGATATGATCATTCATGCGCAGTAGAGTTTTCTCCTTTTCTTAAATGGCTTTAAAGACAAAAGCTCAAATATAGTTAAGTTCTAAAGTAAAGAAAACCATTTCCCTGAAATGCTCAAAGAAATCAGCCATCAAGAATGAATGAACTAGTGAAGTAGAAACTCCAGGCAGAGAAGATGCAGCAAATGCGAATAGACAGAAATAATGCAATGCCAAAAAAGCCCATGCTAGTGTACTCTCAGTGGAAACAGGCAGGAATTATGCTGTACCCCAAAGAAGATAGTCTACTTTATCACAATAATGCAAATAATAAAATCACTTAGCCCATAAAGTCTATTTCTTTACAATGTCAAGAATCAAGAACAGGATATTGAATTACAAACAGAACTAATATATTCAATCAAACAATAAAGAATTAGAGAGCACTTTCACTGAAAAATATCCCCCACTAATCCAGCAGTAGGGGGCGGTGGCCCCCAGAACCCTAGAATGAACAGCAGCATCCATTCCTCAGGGAAAGCATGGGTACATTTTGCTTTTAAAATTCCACTTTTAATATCACTTCTTGCTTGATGACCGCCCCCCCCACCCTTGCATCACGAGGGCCACTTGACTGAGTGGTTCATGTTGTCCCAATAGTCAGGAGGAACACAGAAGCTCTGTCACCTCAGAGTCACATCTGGCCTTCATTCCATGGCAGGTGACTTGTTTCCCGTGGGATGCAGCATCACCAGGGACGCTGCCCTGCCATAGGTCATTGGAGAATATAGGAGTGACAGCTAGTGGGCATCTGGAGGTAGGACATCTCCCCATGCAAACAGTGAATTCTCGGTCCTTGGGCAAGCAGCTACAGATGAGTTTTTGCAACTCTTAGTAGTTTACCTGGATCTAAGAGTTTCATGGGCAATGCCAGTCCCAAGATGCCTCTTACACTTATGTGTTGACTAAGAGGAGCAGAGGGACAATTTTCTGTTGGCAAATGTGCCTGATGAATTCAGTCCAGAAAGGCAAAGGCAGTTCCTTGGATACATACCAGGTACTTTTCCTTCCTTTTCTCTTTGGAATTCCACTTTCAAGGGAGATCGAAATTGGGATCCTCCGAAGGATCATTTAACCAAGCCACCTACCAAGCTGCCCAGCCCCTTCATGGGGAAGGATGTGCGCTAGCTCTCTGACTGGTGTCCAGTGATCACAGAGCAGCTTCTCTACCAGGGGAATCACACACTGTGTGTTATCCACTTGTGAACTTTGTCCATAGTGAACAAAGCTATTGCTTCTCCAGGCAAAACGTATTGCCTTCAACTAAACATCTCCACACTTACATGTCATAAAACAGCTTCAGATTTTGAATGAAATGATCTCCAGTGTTCCCTGCAGCTCTCCAATTCTGTGTCTAAGGTTATGGCTGAAATGAAAATGAACTTCATTGTTGTTCAGAGTCATGATTATAAGTTGAAAACTGAATGCCAACTGAAGCCTCAGTTTTCAACTCTGACACAACTCTCCACATTAAGTTGTCCTCTCCTGACAATTTTCCTTTTAATTAAAACGCAGCCTGATGGGCAGAGTCCTGGGGCACATAAAGAGGTTATGTGATTCACTCAAGCATTCATATGCATGTGTGACCTATTTAGCTTTTAAAATCCTATTTAATGCCAAAAACTACATTAGAGAATTCAAACAAAAGCTCACAGGGAGTCCCATAATGAGACTGTTTTGATTATTCCAGTGATTAGCTGCTTTCCTCTCTCTTTAGTAATTTCATTTCGTAGTCATTTTAAGAACAAGCAGATTTTCGTTATTGCTTTTTTAGTTGGCTGTGAAATTGGCAGGTGGCCAACCATCTGTAAACCTGCAATTATTTACTATTACTTAAAATTTGTCAAACCTCTCTGAGCAGCATGAAAAGAATCCCCCTGCTCATGAAGACAAGACCAAGAAAGGCGAATAAGACCTAGCACTGCACAAACCTAGGTATTACCCCATGTTTCAACCTTTTAGCCCGCAATCCCAGAAGTGGCATTGGTGGACAGTGCCAGGGGAAAAGGTAGGTGCAGAATGGCAGAATGGTTTTCATCCTCTGCCGCAAGGCATCTGCTCTTTGAACTTAATCTACTTCTTTCTCCATGAGGAATATGCATTCATTCATAAATGCATTTATTTGTCATTCAAGCACTTCTTGGAATGCATGTGTTGACTTCTCATGTAATTTACTTCTGAATAATTCAACCAGTAATGCCTCCTTTAGTTTAGCCACACATTTCTCTGTTGCTCTTACTTTTTCACACGTTTAGCAAGGAAACAATGATGAAGATGTTCAAGATTTTACCATTGGAACTCTGCTCACTTTTCTACCACTCCTGGCTACAGGTGTTTCTGAGGAGAAGGTCTGAGCGGTAAGATGGGACCCCAGATGGGGCCTGCCCTCCACAAATAAGAATCCAGCAACAACAGCTTATTGATGGTCCTCTTCACCCAGATGTTTTACCACAGACAGCGACATCTAGTGGCAGGAAGACATGGCTTCCATCGTGCTACCAATTTCCCATGGTGAAGGGAGGTGCAGGAGTATCTTTTACAGGCAGGGTGACCACACTTCCAGGTTCTCCTGTGATAGCCTGGGTCTCTACCTGTTGTCCAGACATAATTATTAGCAATGCCTGCTCTCAATCTAAAAGTGTTAAGAGATTAGATAAGGGTTACACAACTCACCTGATGTCTCACTGGAGCTCTCCCATCTATTACGTGACCTACCACATTTTTAGTCAGTGCTAAAATGCAGTAATAAGTTCAGGAAGAACACTCCCCATTGTGTCAAATAATATTTATCTATCCTGAAATTATCCTCCAAGCATTATGGGATAACTCCCAGCTCTAATGCTGGACCCGGGGAACAGACTTGTTTTCACGCTTTTTATAGGTTTAGTCTTATTCACACCAAGCCTTTGTCCATCCAGATGAAAGCTCCTAATTTTAGTCTATTCCCAGAGATCTCCTCCCTCTGGTCATTAGTTTTCCTTGTTAATCAGGCTTCAGTAGTGTTTGGAGGCAACTTGTCTGCTGTCTGAAAAGTAGCGCACAATGGCCTGTCAAGCACCAATGAAAGGCCGTCTGGTAGGTGTGGGCTTTCCAGCTGTATTATATCTTTCTGAATTCAACATTGTTGTCCACATAGAGAATAAAGGGCAGAGACACTGTCCAGGTGGCCCTTGGTGAGTCCTCTATCTTTGCTTGCAGAAAGAAAAGAAACAAAAAGGAAAAGAAAAATGGCAGAAAGGAAAAAGGAAGATCAGTGTACACAATTAAGGAGCAATTTAATAAAATCAGAAACACAATCCACAAGTAAAAAAGAATAACTTGTTTTTTATATCCCAAGGCCAACCAGAATGGCCAAACATATAAAGGGTTTGTAAAAATTTCAAGCGTGCATTGAAGTGAAACCAATGATTTCTTCCTTTCCAAGTATAGAGCAAGTACTTGAGAGTAGGAGGAGGGAAAAGGGACCCTTTTGTAATAGAATACCCTTCCACGTTGTATTTCTGATCCAGAAGTTAGAGTACATTCAAAACAAGATGTATGAGTGCCTTCCGTGTGCACGGTATTTTCTCCAGGCGCTAGATGGATAAGCTGGATCTGATGTCAGTTCCTGTTATTTCAGACATTACCGTTTGCTTTCCTATGGAGCATCAAGGCAACATAGTAAATGACAACTCTCCCGCTGAATTTTACTTGTTTCTCCTTTTCTTTCATGGTAATAGTCACACAAATCATTCCAGTGCTGCCTTATCTTACCTCTGCAAGAGCTTCCAAGCATTTAGGAAACCCAGTTCTTTCTCTTAAGAAAATGGTAATTCACTGGGAAACAGACTAAACATGACTTACACATTTATTACGTGTACCACTTGGACCCCGATCATTTAGGATTGCTGGGCATTTGAACACAGACGGGTGGAAGTTCAATTGTATTTCATCTTTGATCCTAGAGTTTACTAAAAAAACAAAAAGCAGCAATTTAGAGAAACATTTAAATTTTTCAAGGAAATACTTTAACCCGTGAGTCACATGTTTTCAAGCAAATTATT
Organism: Murina feae; assembly: GCA_004026665.1. NCBI lineage: Eukaryota > Metazoa > Chordata > Mammalia > Chiroptera > Vespertilionidae > Murina > Murina feae. Next base: position 94,891 of record PVJC01000625.1, on the reverse strand, counting down.
TCTATGAAGTACATACTGTTCTAACTATTTATGAAAGCAGATCACGATGGATCTCAAGAACGCTTCATAAAGGATTTGTGTGCTGCTGTTCCTTTTGTCCTGAACAACGAATGCGTTTCTTTAAAAGATATTTTACATACATAACGTGGACACAGTCTTTTGGGCTCACCTAATTTTTGAAGCCTCACTGTGAACGAGGGGAGCAAGAACATGAAATTGATATTCAATCACCTCCAAGTACTTAAGGGGTTGCTGGGCAACTGCACTTGGTGGGGGTGGGGCGATGCTAGGGTGTGAGTTCTGAGCAGGAACCCCAGCAGACCTGCTGGGGAAGTGACCTGCCCTGGAAGGATGCTCACCCTTTCAGCCTGGCACCACGCCAAGGCCAGCACACACACACACACACACACACACACACACACACACACACAACTTTCCTGTTGATGAGGAGCTGTTTCTTGGGGGGAAACGGTATTGTTCTATGAGCTGTTTAAATGCGGGCCTAGAGGCTGCAGCCCCAGAGCCTTATAAGCATCCAGATCAGTAATTAATTTTGCAGATCACAAACACGTTCAAATTGGCTCTTTGCAAGTACAGCTCTGAGGACAACGGTGCCCTTCCTAATTTGGAAATATTTTCTTTCTGGTTTTTATTTTGACTTCCCTGCTATCAACTTTCGGGCTATTTCTGGCCTCCCATATGGGAGCTGCTCCCAGGGTCGTCATGGTGCAGACAAACACTCAGGAAAACCAAGGGCTCCGAGCTTTCGTAAAGCATTTATTTTTATTTGAAAACATTATACAGCATTACATTGCCACAGCCAGTCCGCGGGGGAGCATGCAAATATCAAAAATGGAAAGTTTGCTCAACTTATAGGTGTAAATTTCTTTCTTTCTTTCTTTCTTTTTTTTTTTTTTTGGTTCATATTTTCCATTTGCAGTGTCTGGGTTAGTGTGCTTTGTTATGTGGCTTGACAATAGAATCCTACCCATGGGGTAAAATCTGTACTGGTAGCTAGCTGGGGACTACTATAAGTGGTTATAAATCATAACAAACTCAAAACAGACAATTCTACACAACGTCTCAGAAGGTTATTAGCACACGTCAGCAATATCTAAACTAAACATAGAAACGTTTTCATGGGACACAGTGATGCAAAGTTTTCTACTACTTGGTCTACCCAGTTGTGAATTTCAGAGTTTGAAGATGTGAGAGGGCGTGACCAAGGCAAGCTCCGTCCCCAGTGCAAGTTTCCATTGAGGCAGTGAGAACCCCCGCTCGTCTCTAGGTGGGGTTCAGGAAAGCTGTGGTTTGCTTGTCCAATCAAATTCTGTACAAACTGCTAGTCTCATTCATGGAGGAGGGTGGGGTGATGCATTGAAAAGCTGAACTTGTTGCTGGTGTCTACTGGGGTTATGACATTTCAGAAAGGAACACAGCTAGAGTTAATGTCCTACACCCATTTCCCACCCCATTCCCAAAGGATCGATGTTTTTGTACAGAAAAAATAAAATGTGTGTTTCCTGCTATCTTTTTTTTTTGTTCCAAAGAGTTGATGGGAACTCCTGGATCTCAGACAATTCAGTGTTATCAGCCTTTCTAAATGGAGACAAACAAGCAACGAGAGGTTCCCCAGGGGCATGAAAGTCTTGTGTATAAGGACACTGGATGAGAAAGGGTATACAGTGAATTCCCCTTAACATTCACACTTGGTTTTCATACAATGGAGTCAATTGAAATGACCTAGAAAATAGTTCAGATAGCAACTTTCAGTCATCCACTGATTGCCAACGAAATTTATATTTTAAAAAAGATTCCCAGTGCACTGTGTCGACTAGGAAAACTTTCAGCAACTTATTTCGCCTAAGATTTTACTAAGCATCTACAAATTAGTGTCACAAAAAAATGAATTAAAAAAGGCTAAAACATTTGGCTTAAAATAAATACTAAAAATGCAATAAATCAAGCAAATTATGCAAACCAAAGGAATGTAAACACAAAAATCAAACCACAGTCTTTAAAGGTCTTCAGATCTGAATGGATGAAATATAGAGAGAAAGGTATTTAACTGGTTTTAAAGGTAGCGGGAAGCAGACATTGGCCAAGCTGTTCTGATTTGACGTAGCTTTCACATTGTTGTTATTTTTTCCCCAGAGAAAATAAAAACATGTTTCTAAAGGGGCTGAACATAGATGAGCGTAAGATCTGCATATCAGAAAAGGTAGTCTTTCTTCTCCATTTGCAAGGGCTGGACTACTCACACCCGCCAGGAGTAGAAGGCAGGCAGAGGGGCCAGGAGGGTGCTGACTGACAGCATGGGGTGCTTTTGCCTTCGCAAGGAGGCCTTGCTCAGGCTATATAGGAATCCCGACTAAGCTGCAATCTGTCCCTCTGTTGTACAGAGACCCTTTTGGTGTTTTGCTTTACTTGGTTAAGATTCATTGATTTTAATTGCCCAAAGTTTTATAAGCATTTACTTTTCCTTTACAAACCCTGTAACTTCATCCAGGATCCTTTTGAATGATAGTGAAGCCAGCCAGATGTAAAGACCATTTCCCATATTGACACATAGAGATGTGCGGGGTTTCCTATTTTCTGTGTTTGGAAATAAGGGCCCTTTTAACAGAATTAGAGTAGTGACATATCCCTCAGAGCCCTATCGGGACCTTGTAATATTCTCTGTCTCCATAAGAATGTTACTTAATACATTCCATTAGTGACTGGATGCCAAATATGATCAACATGCCAGACTTTCTCATGGGTGACATCTTTACCACCACAAAGTGGCCAGATCAGTCGAGTTTGTCAGAGACTGCTCCACATCAGCATCATGACTTGGTCTGGAGGCCATAATAAAGGTAACTGCATGCCTGTGCATTTCAGAAGGGGTGTCATGCAATTAAAAGGACAGGGGACCATGGCTTTTGCCAACACCTTGATTAATTTCCATATCACTAAAGATAATCCAGGGGGGAAAAAGAAAGGCAAATCTAGTTTTTGAAGAAGGGATATAGGAAGAGGCAGCAGGATTTTTAAAAATATATATTCCCCTAAACATACATTTATATTACTCCCGGGGTTTCCCATCAGCCACAGAAATGGAACATTCCTTATCCCGTTATTTCAGAGACTTGATCGGCATTATCTAAGGTGGCACAACAGAAAGACAATGGCTGGGAGTAATCAGAGGTCAAAATATAAAAAGGCTAACATGTTTGTTTATATCTATTCCTAGAATAGAGAAGTATATGGTCAGTTGCCCCTCCCCACAAGGGTCACAGCAAGAAATACTTATTAAGCAGACAATCCAATGGTCACAGAGGAAACCATAAGCCACCAGGTCCCCAGGACAGGGACACTTCTCAGGGTGGGGCTCTGGTGGCCGGCAGCACTCATAGACTGTGCACAAAAAAGAAAGTATGATTCTTAAAAAGTGACTTGCTATAGAAAAATGGGATTTATGTAAACTACACGTGGGTGGTCTGGCAATAGTTCCCCTCAAGAATACAAAACAGCGTCCTGAAACTAGGTGTCATAAGAGCAACAATAATAATCCAAGTGATAATAATAACAGTTGCTTCTGATCCCAAAATGTTCACAGTAATGAATGCAGGGGCACTGTGATCAGGATACACACAAGCGGGGCATCTCTCCAAGTCAGGTGGGTGAGAGCCTGTCTCCAGTGACGTTTAACTTGTGCCTTTTGCAGGCTTTTGGATTTGCTACCTTGCAGTCCACCCGTGTAAACTGCACCTAATAAATACCTTTCTCTATGAACAATACAGAGATGATGGGTGAACACGTGGCCACTGAGTTGTGCTCAGTGGGTGGGGGAGGGCCTCCTCCTAGGCCACGCGGACGTGGGGTTCCTCTTCGGTCTCCTGGCCCAGGCTGGTGTAGGTGACCGAAGGCTCCACCTGAGCCGTGGCTGGCAAGTCCACGACAGGTCCCGAAGGATTGCGGAACTGCTTGTACACCCGGGGGTCCTGGGCTATGTATGTGGAGGTGGAGGAGTAGAGCACCAGCCCGATGAGGATGGTGAAGAAGGACAGGAGGTAAAGTCCTGAAAACTAAGAGACACCACAGCAAGTTAATCAGCATTCCGAGGGGAACCACTTAGACATTAAAGAAGCACAGAGAGGCTAGGATGGACCCGCTTCCTCTTAGACCAGGTGCTTGAGGAGCTGGCCAGTGCCCTTGATGGAGGTTAATTTGCTCTTCCTAAACTGCCTTGGTCTTAGTGATTCTCTTTATTTATTTTTCTCTCTCGACTCCATGGCTAACACAGAGGAGCACTTAGCTGACTGTCCCTAAAATGCCAGTGAGTACTGGATGTGGGAGAGCTAGTAAGCACAGATTAAAATACAACAAGTTAAATGCCAAAAATCTCCAATGTTGCTCAACAGAGTGGGCTGCTGTTGGCTTCATTACACCCAGCAGACACATAGATGTTCCATTTGATGTTGTAATGAAGCCATGAACACCAGACCCCTCCCTGACACAGCTGCACAGGCACTCCCATTTCCCCTAATCCAGTTAACAGTCTATTTGTCTTCTGGGCAGGAGCTATTATTTGACTATCTTTGCATTAGACTATCCTTGGGTGGAAAACACACACACAAAAAACAAAACTATAGCGCTCCATTCTTGACCCCCTAACCTAAAATTCAAACCAAACAGGGTTGTATCTGTAGAATTTTGCTTCCTAAATTCCTTGCTTGACAGTTGATAGAGTTTTGTAAAAAAAAAAAAAAAAAAAAAAAAGGAGAGAATAATGGTTTATACAAGCGCCCAAGAATTTACATATGTGTTAAAGACTACCACTTCTGAACCTCCTTGAGTAGTTACATGGGAAGTAGCTACTTGAGTAATTACTGGGAGGGAGTGAGGTAACAATATGTGCTGCCATTTCTGTCGTTCCTTTCCTTCATTCACTACATTCAACAAGTAGTTTTTTCTCTATATCAAACGTTGAACTTTTTACTGGGAAAAAGAAATGAAACATATGGTTGTTATCATCAAGGACTTAATAATCTCAGTGGAGAAGCAGAGATATACAGATAGACAAGAACTATCGCTGACCAAATCTCATTTTAGTCAATAGCTATTATCCCCATCTTGACCACATTCTGCATCCAAGGGAAAAAAAGGATCAATTTGATTTTCCTATTTTATTTTTTTATGCTCATATTCAAAAGAACTAAAAAATGGTGGGAGAATAAAGGACAAAAGTCAATTGGTAGCTGGAAGAAAGGAAAAGATAAAAGGACCCAGAAATCTATAAAGTAAGTTGCAAGATTACTATAAAGAATTAAAAGATGGCTAGAACAGGAAAGGCATTTTGAAAATGGCACAAAGAAAAGATAGTCCAGTGGTTAACGTTCCTGCCATGATGGTGGGTCTTTTCCTTTCTTCTTTTTCATTTATTTATTTATTTATTTATGTATTTATTTATTTATTTGCAGCAGCAAGGTAGCTAAGACTAAAGGCCATTTTTGTTCTAGAAGGGAAACCAGATGATAATACCTCCTCAGATGGCTTTATATGCAAGATTCAGCTTGTAACAGTTTCACTTACTTTGAAGTAGTTAATAGAAAAAGAAGACCCCTAACTCAATGCTGTTGTATATAATTGGCTTATACCCAAATATGCTTTCTGAAATTCTACACTCAAGAGATTCATCCTTAATCTGAAAGTTTGGTGAATGAAATGAATTTGTTCCTAATTTGACCATCACTCAAATATTTTGTTAATGACTTGCATTTTTAAAACCTATACTCTATTTCCAAATGCCTTTCCATTTAATTCATACAAAATTCACTCTGAAACTGCCAAAATATTGATAGCATGGGATTTTATATGGTAGAGACATCTTGGAAGTCATCCAAGACATTTTATTAATAGACAGTAGAGAAAGTTTTCATTTAAACATTAGCCCACAAAAGGAGCAATAAGGCAAACATTACAATTAATCTGGATAAATACTGAAAGTTAGAAATAGCAACAAGAAGTTTGGACTTGTTAAAAGTCAGAAAAAGTTTCTGCTTATTTTCCTTTATAGATTGACTAGAGGCCCAGTGCACAAACATTTGTGCACTTGGGGGGGGGGGGAGAGGGTCCTTCAGCCCGGCCTGTGCCCTCTCGCAGTCTCGGGGTATGTCCACTTGCTGGCTTAGGCCTGCTCCCTGGGCGATCAGGCCTAAGCTGGCAGTCAGACATCCCTATGGCAGCCCAGGAACCCTTGGGGGATGTCCATTTGCCAGTGGAGAGCAGGCCTAAGCTGCAGTTGGACATCCATAGTGCTGCTGAGGAGGGAGGAGAGGCTCCCACCACCACTGCTGTACTGGCAGCCATCATCCTGGCTTGTGGCTGAGCAGAGCTCCCCTTGTGGGAGTGCACTGACCACCAGTGGCAGCTCCTACATTGAGCGTCTGCCCCCTGGTGGTCAGTGTGTGTCATAGTGACCAGTCATTCCCAGTGGTTCTGCTGTTAGGGTCAATTTGCATATTACCCTTTTATTATATAGGATAGAGAAACAATTTAATCAGGATCTAATAAGATGAACTTCAGTTCTAGATGCACCACTTATCCTGATAGAGCATTCGATTAAAAAAAACCAACTTAATCAATCTAACAAAAATTCTGTATATTCCCAGCTGTTTAAGTTATCTGCAAAGAAATACTCATTTCAAGTTCCCTAAGCAAGGAGAACAGGGGCTGCTCTGGAACGCTGACAGAGGACTGAGAGCCACCTCCAAGCTACAGATAAGGCAAATTTCAGGTAGAGGCTCACTGACTCCATGTAAGAACATGGGCTGTTGTCTGGAGTGTACTTGATATTTTCCCTCAGCCAATGGGAAGCGATCAGGAGATGCTGTATGTTCTGTGTTGCAGATCCACCTTTTCTCTGACTTGGAGCTTTGAGAAGTTGAGACAGGACACACCTGCATTGCACTACCACACTGCACACTCTGCTTACTTTGCTGCTAGCATTTCCCATCTTGATGGGTCTCTTTGCTAACGAGGGTCAGAAAGCACTCAAGGCACAAAAGAAGAAAGCCTGTGTGTTGCTCAGGGCAATGTGACTGGAACACAAGTTGTGGTCCATGGGAGGTAGCATGGAAAACTGAGAAGGTTGTACAGTTCTTTGACCTCCGACAAGGGATGAAACCAAGCTCTTAGCTTGCTGGCGCCTCAATATGGTTACTAGTTAGCTAATGGAACATCAGCACATTAGTGGACAGACCAAATTTCCATTTTAGCTTTGGTATTAAACTTCTGAGTTGATTTTTAATAAACTAATGACTTTAATGAACCTAAGCTTAGACAAAGGAGAAAGCCACATGGTTTGAAAGCGATTTCAAAGTACATTTATAAATATGTCAACTAGAATATGTGAGGAAGAGAGCAATTTTCAGGGTAACTTTCCTTTTCTAGCTTGCCTAAGAAGATGACAGGGGTGAGCAGACGTGCACACAGCATCCTCACAGGTGTAAAGTGAAGGGTGAAGTGACTGTAGGTTAAAGCTCTATCTTTAGTGAATTATGTACCAGCCATGTAGTACGGTGGGCCTGGCTTCTGTCTTGTCCTCATTTCCTGTAAGTGCACTTTTAAAAAGTTCCTCTATGTGTATATGCCTGGGTGCAACGTGGCTTCTACAAGGTGCCTGCTGTTGGACTCTGGTCACTTTTGCTCAATGACTTCACTTGGGCCTATTAATGATCAGAACTAATTTTAACAAATAATTAAAAGAAAATTTTATTTGAGCACTTACAAAGAGATGTTCCACAGTTCTATCTGCGAAACAAAGAAAGATTCGATGGAAACAGAAACCATGTCACTCGTGAGGAGAGGAAAGACCTGGAAAAGAGTAGTTGGTGAGGTCCCTGAGGAAAGGGGGGTACAGGGCATGTGTAAAGCTCTTGGAGTTATTTGAGAAATAAGAAGAGTTTAGATCTAAGTTAGGTCTAACTTGGAGAACGAGAAGAAAAGATCAGGGAAAATATAGTTGGAAGGAAGGAGGAAACAAGGTCAAAGTAGAAAGTAAAAAAGATACAGGTAAAGAAGTTTCTCAATAGGTAGAAGGAAAGGGGGCTGCAGAACTCAATAACCAACAAAATAATGATTCTATTCTAAAGTGAGCCGGCATGGATTCTCTCTCTGTCTCTCAAATTTTTGTACACACACACACACACACACACACACACACACACACACACACACACTCAGGCACACAAAACCTGTGAGCTGCTCCTGCTCATGTGATAGGACCTGCCTTCTGAACTTTTCTGAGAAGAACCTGAGAAGAGTGAGAGAGCATTACCTTGAAGGCTTCTCCTGTGTAACGGACAACCCAGGAACACTGCCTTCAAGCACTCAGGTGTTCCCAGGACTATCTCCGATGAAGGGAAGAAGGAAATAACGCAATAACCCAATATCTCAGACCACAATATCTCAGCTCAAAAGTAACAGCATTGCTAAAGTTTCAAAAGATGCTCATCTTGCCAAACAAGAGGGCTTCATTGGATATGAGCCTGACTCTGAAAGAGGCATACCATTTGGAGACATGATACTGGTCAGTGTTGAAACTAATTTCTGAACTGCATAAGGAAGCTACTCAGAAATGAATTTGAGGATATTTTTAAGTCTCAGATATGGCTTTAATATGGAGGTTTTCCACATACACAAAGGATATGTGGCTACAATGATTTCCTTTCTCGTTCTTATCAAGAACTAAATATAATTAAGCTTTTCCACATTTTTTACTCTTTAGCAGAAGACATGTAGGAGGGAAGAATCTGGAAATCTGCAAACTTAGTGGTTGCTTTAGCAGTCAGGGCAACTGTAGCTCAGTAGAATGATAAAGGGCAGTGCTGGTCAGCCTAAGGTTATACAGCACAGGCTGGTAAATATGAGGGGAAATTTCCATGTAGGGAGACTGACCTGGCTATTTCAGCAGACAATTTATGCCTGGGGGAAAAATTAGACTTTTAATTAAGTTTGTTTAAACTGTCCTGAATGTTAATGTTAAAAAAAAATTCTTTCCCCCAAACTTCCATGCTCTGCGACATAAAATGCACATATAAAGATAATCAACTGGCACATATAAGAATGATTTCTAAACCCAGAAGTAATAAATCAGCCACATTCTGTCTGAAACAGAACCAGCTTACACAGTTTGGAGGTTCTAGGTAATAGAGTAGTTTGTAGACCTATCAGTGACTAAGTGAAATGCCAATTAAAAGAGTGAATCATGGTAGCATCATCATTTCATTAATGAAATGCAATGCTACTCTAGTGTTTCAAAGTCCAATTTTGAAGAAGTTGATGTCAATGGATTTGGGGAGCCCAAGTTCTCTTGAGAGCCCACTTTACGTATGAATTGAAGGGTCAACCCTTTGGGCAACAATTTAGGAAGGGGAAAAACCAACCTGCTGAGTGTCCTGGGGTGGAAGGGAGAGGACAGCTCCGCAACGACACTGCATCCCGAGGCCACCATGTGTGTCTCAGAGGGGTGCGGCCCACACCTGGAGCTTCAGGGTGGAATGGTGGGGAGCGGGACCAGAGGAGGCTGTAAGTCGGGGCCTGCTTGGGATCTTGAGGCAAAAGGCTCTGCCTGACGGTGATCTATGGCTGCTGGGTCGGAGCCAGTTGCTATTCAAGGCAAGGAAACTAGACAGACCTGGCTCCGCAGAAATGCCAACATAAACAAGCTGATGCTCGAGCTCCTAAACTTGGCTCTGCACTGAATTAACGAAATCATTTTTATTATTATTAAGAATATTAAAAATGCAAAAGTTCTGCTTCTGAGTTTACTAAACTAAAAATAAATTGCCTGGAGAAGACAGAGCTTTTTCAAAGTTTTCAGATCTTCCTTGTACTTGCTCTGTCTCCTACTCTTGCCTCTTGTCATTTCTCCTTTCCTTCTCTTTCCCTCATTTTTTTTTTTTTTTTTTTAGAAGAAAAGGGCTAAAGCTCTCTGGTTGAATATTGCCATATTTCTTTCTTCTAGGTCACAGCATGGAGAATACCAAATGTGGGCATGGCACACACTCTACCGTCAAACACCATAATCAGTTGTCTTTTGGGGCCAAGAACACTTACCCCCGCTCCTCACTTCCCATTCTTTCTTCAAGTAGAAGTGAGAAAATAACCCCAAATTCATCTGAACTACAGAGAAAATAAATCAGTGAGCTCCCCAGCCAAAATACTAAACGGTCTCTTCATCCATATCAGAAAACCAAGGCATGGCTAAGATTAAATATTTGGGAAATAATCTATACTCTAAACACCGCTTTGTTAAGGCGAGAAGCAGCAATCAGGGCCCTTGCTGCTCTGTGTCCTGACGCTGTCACCAGGCACATGCTGTACCCCCACTGCCTTGCCGGTCTGATTTATGAGGCCTTTTGTTTGGTTTTCAAAACCAATTCAGTTGGCAGCATAATTTGTGTAGTCAATCACCTCTAAGACCAATAAAGGTTCTTTCCCAGGCAAATATCTTCCCCTGTGGGTAATTTCACACATGAGTACAGCAACAGAGAGCTCGAAATGGATTTCTGCCATTATCTTTTATATGACAATCAGACATTTTCACTTGGTTTGATGAATTGATATGATTCCTCATTTGTGCAGATTTCTATTCTCTGTAGTCCCACAAATGAAGACCATAATAGTCAAGTCGCAAAGGGAATAAAAGGGGACAACTCCATGGGAGTGTTTAATTATAGGTTCAGTGACAACTAAGGCTTTGTGATGGCTCCTTTGTGTCACCTTGCCATGCATCAGTCTTAGTATCAGGATTCAAAAAAGGGACTACATTAGTGTGCAGGGTGTACACTGAGCAGTGGCCTTCACACCATTTGGATTCTTGCATCACAAGATAACTATTTTCCTTCCACACATCGCAGACACACACTGGGCTAGATTGATTTTGCAGGAGACTGAGCATTAAGCCAGTGAAAGAAAACTTATAGAAGTGGTAGTGTTGCCGCTCAACACATCTCAGAGTGCCCCTGTTCCATTACAATGAAATCAAGAGCTAGAAACGGGAGTGGCCCCGCTCACTATTACCCCTAGTGTTCCACTTGCACAATTTTGCTTCCTGCCACCGCAACCTTATGCTCTGCTGATCTAAAAGTCTTAGTACCGAAGACAGGAATGTTTCCACCGGGAGACACAAAAATTATTCCATGGAACTTCTGAAAGTTAAGACCACCCAGCCACTTTGGGCTCCTCATGCTTCCAACCAACAGGTAACGAAGGGGATTCTTGTTGTGCTGACAAGGTGGGGTGATTGATCTTGGTTACAAAAGAGAAAGTGGGTTGCTGTGTCACAATGGAGGTAGAGAGGAGTATATCTGGAATCCAGGAGATCCCATAGGCATCTCTAAGTATTACCATGCCCTATGAACAAGTCAGTGGAACATTTCAACAACCCTATTCAGGTAGGACTATCTGCTCAATGAAGGATGAGTCACCCCACCATGTAACTAACCAACCACCAGCTGAGATGTTTGCTGAGGACAAATATAATACAGAAAAAATAGAAGAAGGTAGTTATAAATATCAGCTAAATCACATGACCTTTTACAGAAATGAGAACTGCAATTCTCATGAGTATTTATACCTTATTTTGTTATGAATATGTTTGTGTGTGTATGAAATAACTTTGTTTTCCCCTTTCTCTTATCACTTTGCCATATAAGATGTGTTGAGTTTTCATCAGAATATTCAATTATTGTTACCTTTACATCATAATATTTAAGTTACAGATATCAAGGAAAAGGGTCACATCCCCAAGATGTTTGCATCCTCTTCTGGGGAAAGTTAGTATGTTTTCAGCTGTGTGCAGGATAGTTGTCTCATGTCAGACAAAACTATGATCTTGTTACTGTCTTTATTTCAAGATTAAGTATGACTTAAAGAGATGTTTATATGGGGGCAAAGCTGATAAGACTAGGCCATGGTAGCTAGGTATTTAGTCAAACACATATCTAGATATTGTTGTGAAGGTAGTTTGCAGATGAGACTAACTTTAAATAAGTAGACTTTAACTAAAGCAGGTTATCCTCAATAATGTGGACGGGCCTTATCCAATCAGTTGAAGGCCTTGAGAAAAAAAGCCCCCAAGAAGGAAGAAATTCTGCCTTTGGACTCCAGCTGCAACACCAACTTCCCTGGGTCTTTAGCTTGCTGGCTTGTCTTTCAGATTTAGAATTTTCCAGTCTTTACAGTAGCATGACCTAATTCCTTAAGATAAATGTCTATCTCTATAGATATATGGACATAAACACACACAAACACACACACACACACCTTCCTGGCTACGTTTCTGTGAATAACCTAATACAATTGTTGACAAGAAAATCTGTTTTACAAGTTCTTGATGCTGATGTAAACTTTTATAACAATTTCCCTCCGTGGCAAGTTTTAGAAATGGGGTGTTTAATGATATTTCTCAGGAAATAGCAAGTGGTGGTTGACAGTGTGGGTTTTAGAGTCAGAATTCTGGCATTGCACCTCTGTTTTCCATTTCCTTTTGTGATCTTGCTCAAGTTTCTTACCTCTCCACACCTCTAGTCACTCACCAATTAACTAAGGATAATAGTAGTGTGTGGCACATAGTAAACGTCCAGTAAATGTCAGCTATTGTTAGCTTTACATTACAAAGAGTAAATGCTAGAGCAAAAATAGATAGAAAACTCTCAAGAGCCATTTCTGAACCAAGTTGAACTGCAAATGCATTTATATTATTGACTTCTAAAAAGCATCACAACAATCGATCTTCGGGAATGGGAGGCTTAGTGTCAATGCAAATAATAAGCCCCTGGTTTATGGGCTTGGTGTTTGGATTTGTTCATGTTCAGTTTTCTTACAATGAGCATAATTACAGAAGTCACAGAAATCTCCATGAATTCCTCTTCTGTTTTCACCTTATGTATTAATTTTGAGCAGCTACTCCCCCCTTGGCACATATCGCACTGGAATACCCACGAGTACACCAGTGTGTGTGTTAGCAATTTATTTTGCTTCCTTGGTTGGTAAGCTGAAAACTGGCCTCACAAAATACATCCTAATCCCTGGAACCTTCAAATGTTAGTTACCCTCGATGGAAATAGGTCTCGCAGATGTGATTAAGTAAAGGATATTAAGGTGATAGGTTTTCCTGGGCGCTATGGCCTGAATTGTGCCTTTCCCTCCCACCCACAAGTTTGTATGCTGAAGTCATGACTCCCATCTGGTTGTAATTAGAAATGGGGCCACCCAACAAACAAAGGTTCTGGACCAGATGGCTTCACAAATGAATTTTACCAAATATTCAAAGAAGAACTCACACTTATCCTTCTCAAACTATCCCAAAAAATTCAAGAGGAGGAGACTCTCAAGCTCATTTTACGAAGTCAGCATTAGCCTAATTCCAAAACCAGATAAAGACACTACAAAGAAAATTACAAGCTTCTAAGAACTATCTACATCTCTATTGCACAGGGGAAGAAATCAACTTGAATCCAATATATGTTAGAACAACCTTCATGGATTAATGATGAATTAAGAAGCTGATCTTTCTTAATTCATAGCAATGAATGATCATCAAGAAATACTACCATGGCTGCAGGATGGGGAAACCCCTTGACAAAATGAAAAATGAGCTCTCCTGCAACCATATTGGAATCTGTTATTTCCTTCTCTTACATTTACCCGGTGATGGCAGGAGAGACAGAAAAATGAAATAAATGGATAAGTAATTTACTGCAAAGAATACCAAGATGTGGCCACTGTCAAGGAAGAAATCATATTATGATTTTAATGGTTAATCAATATTTTTTAAATAAGAAATTTAGTACGTGATAAATAGGTGCCATCTTCTCTTATGTAGCCCTCAACACCCACTTTTTAATTCCAGAATATCACCGAGGAGCACTGGCATTGGGTCCAGAATATTTAGTTATTCCATAATAAAATCTTCAACATCATTAGTATTATATATTCATAGTATTGCAAGATCCTTGAAATCCATGGAGTGCTATAAAAATGTGACATTCAATGATACTGTTAATTTTTTTTCCTCTTTAAATTAAGCTTGGTACCTATTATAAAAATAAAATTATGTGATATCTTAAGACTTTAAAATAATATGAAATTTGGGTTATTATACTGTTATATAAACACATTTTAAAAAATCTAAATCTAGCGGTGTCTCCTAAATTTAACATTCATGAACTGATATAGCCACAACCATCTATATGTCTCTTTCTCTCTAACCAGCTTTGGCCACCATTCCTCATCACCAAGCTGTAAGGAGATTTGTCACTTGGAAAGAACCTTTTTTACTATCCAATTAGCTGTTGAGCATTATGCCTTCTTTTCTCTGGACACATGTGATTATGGGAAAGTTAATTTGATAATTGTTTTTTATTCTAATATTCTTGTTGTTGAACCTCCATGTTCCTCTGAGATGTTCCCTAAGCCACCCATCAGTTCAATAAAAGAATGAATCAAAACAATGACTTTCTATTGTGGGAGCTAATATTTTTTTCTTTTTAGCTGTTTTCATTGACTGAGATGCAAAGAGTTCACATCAGTCAGAAACTTTTTGCTTCTTATGTGAAAATTCCTAGATAATGTTTAGTCTAGAAATAAGCCTTTCAACCAGGGATCCAGCAAAAACAGACATGCATTACCCCAGTCACCTGGAGCTTAATCTACTCTAATAAAAGAGTAATATTGAAATTGACCGTTTCTCCGGGATGCCCAAGCCATGCCCACCAGCCAATCAGAGTGGCAGTATGCAAATTAACCCAGCCAAAATGGAGGCCAACCACCACGGAACTAGATCAAATAGGAGGCTTCTGTTGCACCAGGAGTAAACTGTCTGCCTAGGCCATCTGGGCTTCTCTCTGCTCAAGGCAACATAGTTGCTATTATAGAAGCCATGGAGCTGAAGCAAACAGGAGGCTTCGTTACCTGCCTAGGCCTCGGCTTAAAGCAACAGTGTTTCAATTATAGAAGATAAATAAACCCCAGAAACCTGCTTCCAGCCAGCCTTGCTGGGACGTTGGGTCAATGGGAGCTGTGGGCAGCCTGAAAGCCTGAAAACGGCCCTCAGTTCGTCACCCAGGCTGCCCAGGTACCTCAGTAGGGACCTGAACCCTGAAGGGACTGTGGGCAGCCTAAAAACGGCCCTCAGCCCATCATCCAGGTTGGCCACACCCCAATGAGGGCTTGGCCAGCCTGCAAATAGCCATCAGCCCCTCACCCAGGCTGGCCTGGCACTCTAGCAGGTGGATATCCCTGAGGGGTCCCAGACTGAGAAAGGGCACAGGCCGGGCTGAGGGACCTCCTGAGTGTACAAATTTTGTGCACCAGACCCCTCGTTCTTATATAAAATCAGTTCTTTCACTTAAAGGTGGGACTGATTAGTACCCAAAGAAAACACCAATATAATCCATAACTGCTAGGACTGCACAGAGCAGTGGGAAACAGGCCCACTCCTATACACAAATGCCTGGTTCTACAGAAGAGAACTGGGTGTGAAACTGGCAGCCAACATTGACATTCAAGATAGCTGAGCTACACTGCTAGGTCTGAGGCCCCACAGAATAGTTTACAGTGCATTTATTTTAAAAATAAAAACACATCCCACATATAGTTAAATGAGACAAAACACTAAGTATAAAATGCCTTAGTGCTTAGCAATGTAAAGAGAGAAGAGTTTAACTTATGTAAAAATAGTGATAAAAACAAACCCAAACACTTCAATTCTTCATGTACATGTTTGTCAATTAAAACTGAGAACAAACCATTTAGAACCTTCTCATTAGTGTCCGGTTGCAATTCTCTCCCATTTTTTTAATGGCAGAGATTTGTATTTAGGTTTCCATTTTATACAAGCAGATTGCTAACTTTATGTATTTTTGAACTGAAGATAGCTTTCTGGTTTTATGATTGTAAAAATAAATGTTCATCTATTGCTTCAGTAACACATAATTTATGCAATACTTAAAAGTGGGAAGAACATAAAATATAAGCGCTAAAAATTCTACCCTCCTTACTAATGGCATTATTTATTGAGTGTTCACTGCGCCAGCCTGCAGTAAGGGATTTATGTGTACTACTTCATTTCTGTACAAGGCCCCTGATGCTACCAGTTATATGGTATCCACTACGGTGACCTCAATTTTGCTAATGGGGAAATAGAGGTTGAGGGAAGCGAACTTTTGCACAAGGCTGTATAACTGGCAACTGGCTACATCAGGGGTCCTGTATAGAATTCAGAGGGCAAACCTGACAAAAAAAACCAGCCTGGATTTTTATTTTCACTGACATTTGGCGTATCTACATTATAAATGTGAGCAGTGACCTACATTGGTATTAGCAGTACCTTAGATGCTTTCGCTAACAGAAACCACATCTATGTGCCTGTCACACTACAATCGCAGCAGATCTCTCCAGTATTGCTTACACTCATCACTGCTTCAAAATGACGGTACTTATCAGATGTGCTTCTACATCTTGTGACTTGATATGTTACTATATCATCAAGTTGTAAAATATTGTGATTATTTTACTCGGCTGGCTTTGTTTGATATGCATTTTATTTTAGACATTTAAAAACACTGTGCGGGATCGCTAGGCTTCCCCAGACTGCCAGAGGGCCCTCCAGCACAAAACAGCAAGGGAGCCCTTGGTAGGCAGGGACCTGAAACTCACACCCAGGCACTGCAACGTCAGGGTGTGGGCTCGGGCTTGGGACAACTCTGCCACCCTGCCTGCCTGTGGACTTGGGCTTGCGTTTCGGTGAATATACTCTCAGATTTGTCTACAATTTGTAGAGAATTAATTAAGTGGTGATTAACTCAGGGAAAAATCAAGGAAACATTTTGAAGAACAGAACCTTTCCCACTTCTTCAGACTCTCAAAGAGGCAGGAGGACAAGGAGGCTTGTCATTATCTGAGGGAGCAGCTCAAGGCAGCCAAGAAATTGTGCCCTGGGGAGTGGATCAGGTCCCAGGCCAAAGTGACCTACACGTGTAAACACATCAGAGACAGAAAGAACCCAGAGATGGGACTCTTGTGGGCTCTTATGGGGGAAAAAAGCACCCAAATTACTTAACAATAAAATCCAGTCACTCATTAGATTGAAAAGAACTGAATGCAATGCTCAATTAAACAAAACAAAACAAAACACAGTAGCTATAAAATTCTGAGAGAAAAAAGAATATAACCTAGGAAAGTTATCCTTTGACTACAAATGTAAGAAATGTTCTCAAGATAGCAAAGACACGAAATATATAGCCCCTATGAGTCCTTCCTGGAAGACCCAGACTAGCCAATGACACTCCTGTAGTGAGTATAAAGTGTTTCTTCAAGGCACTTTGCCACCATCTGCTGGAAAACATTCTCTGTCAATGGGCAAATGGCACTGTCGGCAGCTTGTACAACCACCCATGGAAGCCCTGCCTCCTGACAATACCAGCCAACTGAGAGATAAACCAAAACAAGAAATTCAGAAAAGAGGAGCCTGCATTACAGAAACGGGTGGTTTAGCAAATGCAGTAAGTATGGAAATGTGGCTTAAAGATCACAGGGATTATACTGACAGAAATTAACTATTAAAAGTTGATATTATAGCCCTGACTGGTTTGGCTCAGTGGATAGAGCGTCAGCCTGCAGACTCAAGGGTCCCAGGTTCGATTCCGGTCAAGGGCATGTACCTTGGTTGCGGGCACATCCCCAGTAGGGGGTGTGCAGGAGGCAGCTGATCGATGTTTCTCTCTCATCGATGTTTCTAACTCTCTATCCCTCTCCCTTCCTCCCTGTTAAGAATCAATAAAATATGTTTAAAAAAAATAGGAAGAGTCATAAAAGCTAAGCATTAATCTAAAAAAACCACCCACTTATAATTATATTTAGGGACCAGGAACTGAACATTCATAGCCGTTTAAGATGCCATTATTACAAAAAGAAATTTGAAAGGCTCCTCGACGTGTTGTGTTGCTGTAACGCGCAGCAGCTGCCACAGGCTGAGGCCGCCCGCCCTGGCTTTTCCAGCGCAAGCCCATTACTGAACTCGCTCACTGCCACAGAGGATCAACTGGGTTGCCTGGCTCCAGATTCTAATCCACGGCTAATGAAAGAGTCCAGGCATAATGCAATGTCCGCCGACGCCCTGGCACGGGCACTCAGATGGTCAGGATGCGTCAGATTGCTGCTCTGTTCAAGCAGCCGTGGTTTGGAATCTCACCCTTTGCACAAATCCATCTTGGTGTTCTTGTCATCTTTATTTACAAATACAGTTAAGCACCAAAAAACAGTGCCTGGCACATAGCACGCATAGAACAAATGTTTACGGGATGAAGACGATCTTCTAAATTCAGTGCATACTCATGTGTTATTAAATTACCCCACGGCCAGAGTTACTAGACCTTTCTTGCCAAATCTCATAAGAACAAGATCACCACCACCAACGCCAACACCAGTAAAAGAAACAAGCGCACATGGGACGTAATTTTCAGTGGCCGGCAGAGGGGGTGGGGGTGGAACCCGGAGCGCCACACCTGTCCTCGCCGGATGTAATCTGATTGCTGGAATAGGCAGCTGGCAGTGTCAGAACCTTTCCTAATTATTTGTCAAAAGTAACTGGCAGGAATTATAAAAATTTTTTATCTGGTATAAAGATGAGATTAAAACATGCAACATGTTTTCTGATGCACACATTCAGGTGCAATTCTTTAAGATATTGTATGAAGCACGTTACCCACAATGGTTGAAATAGTCTTCTTGGACAAATAATTTTGAAATCTTTCTATTTTTTTTAAATAGTGAATATATGGATAATAGAAATTTTTTTCTGATCTATGAGGATAAGTTTTATGGAGCCCTTATTTCCGTAGCATATTATTATCTATGCCTTCCTGCTGTTCAGGGTGGGAAACCATAGAAATCCTAAGTGGTGTTTGAAGGGGATTTGGACTTACAATGTTCATTTTCCCCCCCTCTTTTAATTTCTTGTTTATTTTAATACAGCTACAAAAATAATCTCTTCTTATGAAATTTCTTTCAGTTTTAACTATTACAGCATTTTGGTGGCAATATTAAGCCTTGAAAAGGTCATAAGAAAATGTGTGAAGTAAGTCATTTTCTTTATTAAAGGAGATATCACATATATTCAGGACCGGCTACTATTTTTCTTGAAGAATGACCAGTACATGAATGCATATCATGAAATAATCTATTGCTATTTCATTTTAACAACACTTGAATGTTTTGTATTTATGGCTATCATAAAAAAATTATAAACAATGAAGGAATCAAGGAATCCAGTTGAAAATGACTGACAACATACTTTCTAAATTCTCCTGCCTAAAATCTCAATTTTTTGCTGTTTCAAACAAGGAATAAAAGAAAACTCACACAAGATTATTAAAAGCTACATCTAGTTACAAAATTTTAAAATAAGATTTATATCCTAACTCTGGGGATAGGGATGTCTAACCCTGACCACCCATTTAATCAGAGAAATTCATCACTCTTGATCACCATTTATAAATTTCAGAATCCCTTCAAGAACTCCAAAAGGCAAGACTCATCACCTTGAAGTTTAGAGAGAGTAAAAAACAAACAAACAAACAAACAAACAAACAAAAACTGGGTCAAATTACTTAAAGGGTAAACAGAAGCCATGATTTAAATCTAGGCTCCTTCGACTTTGCAGTCAGGCTGTTTTGTTTTGCTTTTGCCACTCCATATTGTTTGAATTCATACTTCACACTGTAGCTACTGAAGTAATCCTCCCACCCAATTCATTTTCTACCCACATAACTTAGTGTGTGTGGGTTTTGTTTTGTTTTTGTTAAAGTCACAACTACTTTAAAAAATCGCTTGGGAAATCAGCAGAGCACACTGTCTGTAGGTGGGGCATGTGTTCATTGCCCAGATGTGGCTTCTACAGAGCACATCCACATGTCCCATAGCTAGGCTAGGAGCCAGTGTACTGTTATTTGTCCTGCAGTGATTAATAGTTCTCCCGTGGTAGGCAGAGTGATGGCCCCCAAATGATCATCACATCCGAATCCCTGGAACCTGTATTTTATCTGACTTAGTAAAAGGGACTTCGAAGTTGTGATTAAGGATTTTGAGATGGGGAGATTATTCTGAACTACCTGGGTGGCCAGTCACACGAGGGAAGCAGGAATAGCAGAGTCTGATTGGAAAATGCTGTACTGATGGCTTTCAAGGCAGAGGAAGGGGCCAGGTGCGAAGGAGTGCAGGCAGCCTCCAGAAGCTGGAGAGGCAAGGAAACAGATCTCTCCGGGAGCCTCCGGAAGCGCACAGCTCTGCCGATACTTGATTTTACTTCAGTGAGATTTCTGACCTCAGAATTGTGAGGTAACATGTTTGTCTTAATTTAAGCCACCAACCATGTGGTAATTTTGTTATAGCAGCCAACTGAAACTAATACCCTTTCCATTTCAAAAGTGTTTGTACAATTAATATAAGAAGATAGAGTTTATAACTGGTCAAGCTCTGACCTTGAAAAGCCAACACACCATCAAATTGGAAAGCTTCCATGTCAATCTTGGCCCTGGCTGGGTGGCTCAGTTGGTTGGAGCATTGTGCCATACACCAAAAAGGTTGGGGGCAGGGGTTGAATCCAAGTCAGGCCACTTACCTAGGTTTTGGCTTCAATTGCCGGTGAGGATATGTATGGGGAGGCAAGGGATCTATATTCTCTCAGAGCAATGCTTCTCTCACTTTCTAAAATAAAAGTAAAATATCCTTTTAAAAAATCTCTTCCTGGGTGTGGGTTTGAGAGGTCACTGAGGCCCAGTAAAGTGTTTTTTTTTTTTCCCCTGCAACTTCCATGGATTGGTATAGATTTACTGTTCTGGATTCAATAATGTGGTCAGGTAATAACAGGAATAAATAACCACTTCTGAAAAGTCTTGAAACATGAGTACAGGAACACTATACAATGCAGATGGTCTATTTCAAAAGTGGTTCATTTGCTTCCCTAGGACATGGGCTTTATTGCCCAGTCAGCATGGCAGCCAGCACAACAGGCAGAGAAGCGGCAGACAGTGGACTGATGGGGGTGGGTTGGGGAATAGATTTTTTTTCCAAGAGTGGAAAGTGAGAAAAGGCAAATAATCAACGTTGCGCAGGAGAGCTTCCTTTAATCATTTAGTTCTGCCTGGGTAAGCAACATCCTTCCAAAAGCTACAGATATTTATGACCAGACCAGGAGGTAGTTTGGAGTGAAGACACTGTGATTAAGTGAGAGAATAAATTATAACTGCAGAATGTAGTTACACCAAATGGGATCTTAGAGGTCACTGGTCATTCATTCCTCAGCACTGGAGCGCAAGGCCCCTCACACCGTCCCTTCACGCTCTCATCCGGCTACTCTAGTGAGGGGAACTCCCATCCACTTTCAGATGACTGATTGCTAACGAGGTTTCTTTCTATTTAGCTGTAATCTTATAACCTTCACCCTGTGGTGCTAGTCCTACCAACGTGCAGCCACACAGAGTAAATCCGAGTCAGTGGCTCTCCATGCTGGCTGCAGGGGAGCCTGTAAAAGTCTGGTGTTTAGAGCTTCACCACAGACCACTTCCATCGGCATCAGTGAGAGCACTAGTTTAATTCTTCAGGGGATTCCAATGTGCAGCCAACACTGAGGGTTCCTGGCTTAAGCGCTCTTCCACACAGTGCTCTGTATGTGGCGAGAGATGGCCTCACTTGAATGGAACCTTCTCTCCCTTAGCCTGTGGCTTCCAACCATCCCTCTAGCAGGCGTTGCGAGGCAATAGCATCTTTAATTACTAGGCGGCTCCAGAAACCACCAGGGAGACTTGGTGGCCCAGAGTCCGTGGTGTGATCGACTTGGTTCGTTTCATGTTTTTAATTTTTTAAAAAATATATTTCATTAGGTTTTTTTACAGAGAGGAAGGGAGAAGGATAGAGAGTTAGAAACATCAATGAGAGAGAAACATCAATCAGCTGCCTGCTGCACATCTCCTACTGGGGATGTGCCCGCAACCAGGGTACATGGCCTTAACTGGACTCAAACCTGGGACCCTTGAGTCTGCAGGCCGATGCTCTATCCACTAAGCCAAACTGGCCAGGGCCTTTCATTTTTTTAAAAGTATAACCAAATAGGTAAATTGGACTTCATCAAAATTAAAAACTTTTGTGCTTCCAAGGCCACTAAAAAGAAAATGAAAAGACAACCACCGAGTGGGAGAAAATATTTGCAAATTATATATCTGATAAGAGTCTAGTAACCAGCATGTATAATAAAAATTACAACTCAATAGTAAAAAGACAAATAACCCAATTAAAATGTAGCAAAGAATTTAAATAGACATTTCTCCAAAGAAGATATATAAAAATATAACTACCTTCTCCCACTGCTACGCACACACACCAAACACACACACCCCCCTCATCATATGACATCGCCATTTAAAAATTTTACCACATTTGCCAAGATTTTTGCACTGACTGGATATTCTCTTGTAGATCAAAGTACCTCCAATAGGTGTTACTTAAAATCACTTTTCTGAGATGGCCCATCTGGCTGTGGCCACTCAGAACCTGAAAGCCACTCAGAACCGCCCTGCCCTTCTGCCCAGCTCGGAAGAGCCTCCCATCTGGGAAGCAAGCCCACGGCCAATTTCCAAGGCAGGCAAGTTGAGCCCTGGAGAAAGAAAAAAACACCCGTTCTTTTCCCAACAATGACGATCTGAATGCAGATTCAAACATTGCTCCAAAGATGCCTTTAGAAATTGTTTAAGGCAACATAAATTTTTTTTAAGTTTTAGATTTAAATGGACTATTTAACTTATTTCTTTGCAGCTATTAAATACTATTGTTCATAAAACAATTAGGGAACAGGACAAGGCAGTGTTGATTCAAGAAATGAGTTGTGTGGTATCAACTGTCAGAACAATGAGATTGAAGGGGAAGGAGAACTAGAATTTGTCTGTCTTAATATTGGTTGCTATAATTGCAATAGGGCTTTGTAAATACTGTCTGTGATGAAATAAACAAATTAGGAGATTTATTTTAAAAACATTGAAACAATGGATGTGAACAAAGATTTAGCACAAGCTAACCAAGCTAATTCTACTTTTTTATATAAACCAAAGAGATTCCATCTGATTTTAATAATTAGGGATTGTTAAATCTGTGTTTCTCAATATTTAGCAATGTATGGAGACATTTTTTATTTACTGGGGTGGGGGAGGGGAGGGGGAGTTGCTAGTGGCAGGGGGGTCAAGGCCAGGGATGCTACTCAACATCCTACAATGCACAGGACAGACCCCTCCACCTAACAGAGAATCGTCTGGTGTGATGTGCTGTGGTTGAGAAACCTTGGAGTAAATAAATTAAAGTATAACTATTCCATGGAATACTACATATTCTTTAAAAATAGGATAGATTAGTGATTTTTCAACTATGGCTGTATATTAGGCTGCGTGATGAGTCACCTGAAGAGCTTTTAATTAGGATCAGACTCCCAAACAATCAGGATAGGACTCTCTAGGGTGGGTGGTGGGCAGGGCTGTTTTATACTCTGTCCAGGTAATTGTAATGCATAGTAGCCAGAGTTGAGAATCACTCATTCAGACTCACATGATATAGACATATTAAGTGTCAAGGTAATATATACATGCTAAGTGTAATAAAGCATGCAACACAGCAGTAGGTACAGTGTAATTAAATTTTTTATTAAAATATATGAACTATGAAACATGTGTATATTGTAAAAATATATATATACACTGTCAAATGGTACCAGTGTATAATAGCATTTATCTGTATTTTCTGACTTTATCACCACAAATACGTATCCTATATAATAAAGAGGGAATATGCTAATTGACCCTCATGCCATTGCAAAGATGGCAGCGCCCACAGCCAATAGGAGGGAACATGCTGCTAATTGATTGCCCTGTCCTCAAAGATGGTGGTGCCGACAGCCACAAGATGACCGGCAGGGGAGGGCAGTTGGGGGTGACCAGATCGGCATGGGAGGGCCATTAGCATTGACAAGGCTGGCAGGGGAGGACAGTTAGGGGTGACTGGGCCTGCAGGGGAGGGAGGGCAGTTGGGGGGACCAGGCTGGCAGGGGAGGGCAGTTGGGGGTGA
>PVJC01000625.1:0-70635 GCA_004026665.1 Murina feae | reverse complement strand
GATCAGGCTGGCAGGCAGAAGCGGTTAGGGGCAATCAGGTAGGCAGGAAGGCGAATGGTTGGGAGCTAGCAGTCCTGGATTGTGAGAGGGACGTCCGACTGGGCTGAGGGACACCTCCTTCCCCAGTGCACGAATTTCATGCACTGGGCCTCTAGTTTCTTTATAATAAAAGACAATAGACAAATTTGTGAACAGTTTGGTAGTTTCTTATAACATGCTAGGACCACATGCCCAGCAATTGTGCTCTTAGGTGTTTATCTCAGAGAAATGAAAACTCTGTTCACAGAAGATCCTATACGTGAATGTTCACAGCAGCTTTATTTATAACAGTCAAAGATGAAACAACCCAGATGTCCTTCACTAGGTGAAAGGTCAAACAACAACAATGTGTGGTACATGGGATAGCGCTCAGCCATGAAAACAA
The DNA here is from genome assembly GCA_004026665.1 of Murina feae. Lineage (NCBI taxonomy): Eukaryota > Metazoa > Chordata > Mammalia > Chiroptera > Vespertilionidae > Murina > Murina feae. The sequence goes on along the minus strand of PVJC01000625.1, from coordinate 70,211 downwards.
ATGAGCTACTGATCTGTGAGACAACCTGGATCAATCTCCAAAGAATGATGAGGAGTGAAAAAAGTCAACCCCCAAAGGTTACATTCTGTGTAATTCCATTTACATACTATTTTTGAAGTGACACATTCAATGTATTTTATTGATATTTTTACAGAGATGAAGGGAGAGAAAGAGTTAGAAACATCGATGAGAGAGAAACATCGATCAGCTGCCTCCTGCACATGCCCTTCTGGGGATGTGCCCGCAACCAAGGTACATGTCCTTGACTGGAATCGAACCTGGGACCCTTCAGTCCATAGGCCGACACTCTATCCACTGAGCCAAACCAGTTAGGGCTAAAGTGACACATTTAGAGAAATGGAGGATAAATTAATGGCTCCCAGGGGTTACGTGGGCAGGTAGGGGGAAATAGGTATGGCTATAAAAAGGCAACATCCCTTGTGGGGATGGAAATGCTCAGATGTTGACTGTATCAATGTTAATATTCTGATATTGTACTATAGTTTTGTAAGATGTTGCTAGTGTAAAGGGTAAGAGGGTAAATGGGATCTATCACTGTTATTTCTTTTTTAAAAATATATATTTTATTTATTTTTTACAGAGAGGAAGGGAGAGAAATAGAGAGTTAAAAACATTGATGAGAGAGAAACATCGATCAGCTGCCTCCTGCACACTCTCTACTGGGGATGTGCCCGCAACCAAGGTACATGCCCTTGATTGGAATCAAACCTGGGACCTTTTGAGTCCTCAGGCTGATGCTCTATCCACTGAGCTAAACTGGTCAGGGCTATCACTGTTACTTCTTAAAACAGCATGTGAACCAACTATTATCTTGAAAGTTCAATTTTAATAAAGGTACTAGGAATCAATATTAACTAGAAAAAAAACACCAATTGTGTTTTGCCTTGAGGAAATTTATCTTTTAAGTAGTAATGAAATGTATGTTTATAGCAAAAAAAAAATGTTGCTTTAAGAAATAAAGACATCTATTACACCTCCACATTGGTGCTACACGAATTTAATTTTCAGACAACACAGCTTCCCTTACAATAGCCTGGTGAGGGTTACTAATTACTTATCCTCAGTAAATGGCAACATACAAGTGATGGGAGAAGATGGGCTGCAGAGGACCAGACTTTCCCTGGCTCATTGGCTTTTTTGGTTGCTGATGGCTGTACGTATGGTGAGCCCCAGGTCTACCCAGAATTCAATGGAGGCATGAGGAGCGATACGTTTAAATAGAAATGAATACTTTCCAGCTACATCCCTCAGGTACTCGTTCTCTAATTCAGATAGCCTGGGCCTCACAGGGGAGCCAGTTCACAGGGCAGTCTCGCTGAGACATGTCCCCCCCATGAAGCCAGATTTTCAATATCTCTTACTGATTCTGTGGCTCAGAGGCGTGGCCCCAAGTCTGCATTTTTAGCAAATGCCCCTGGTGCACCAGGAACACTGCTGTCAGGGTCACCGAGCGCTGGGCTGGCTCTGGACTGACCAAGAAGTGACCACAGTCCTCAAGTAGAGCGATGGGTTTTAGTCATCTTTCCCAAGGGACATTAAAGAGTTTTCTCCTAGTGCCGGAGCGTATAAAGGCAATTAAAGGAAAACTTGCTGAGAAGTGAATTCACGAGTGAGGAATGGACAGAATGTGGATGCTGAGGTGCAGAGAGTAGGAGAAACCTGAGGGCCACTGCGCTGCCCTGAGGGGACCACAGCCAGGTGGTCCCAGGTCCAAGAAAATAACTGGGTGTGTTTGGGGGGAAATGGGGAGGGAAGCGGGACTTCCTGCATTGTGGGTGGGAACAGCATGAGAAGAGCATGTGACTTTACCTGTTAACCCTTAGGAGGACCAGTGCACGTTCCAAAAACACAGATTGCACCATCCAGGAAAAATTAGCGTACAAGCAATGTATAAACATTCTTTAGTCTTAGTTCCTTTAAGCGGTCGCTTTTGCCACCACACTGGGCACATGGTCCATTTTATTACTGTCTACACCATAGCAACTTACTCCACCTCCTGTCTATGACCTCTTTCCCACCTTTGCCTGCCCTTCTCAGTCTTTTCTTGGCTAAGACTTTGGCTTCTCTCAGTAATACTACTGATAATTCACTTCGGCTGCTTGGTCTCTGGTCCTCTCAAGTACATACTCTTCCCAGATCAGCATTTCTTCTGGAGTCTCCGAGACCAGTTTGACCAGGATGAGATGCCCTGCCCACCAAAAAGCCCCATCAGCCGCCCACACCCATGTGCTAGTGACGTTAACTGTAAAGCCACTGGGGAAGCACTTGCCAGGAGTGGCCAGAACAGCTTTTTCTCGTCTGCCTCTTTGTTGGCCTGTACGAATTTGGTCTTATCTGTTTGGATATTCCATATGTGTCCTTTGTCGCTCTGGTCACAGTCCCCATGGACCCTTATCTTGCAGGCCTCGTTGAAGAATGACAAGCAGGTCTCTCCTCACATACCAATTTGATCCATTGTTAACAGTTGCAGGGAGAGTGGCATCTAAAGTATAACGTGACTGTCATGTGCCACCCAAGTAGTCATGTCTGCCTTGGGTTAGGGTGGGAGTAATCTTCAGAGAGACTACCATCCTTGGGCTGAATAGTTTCTTTTCTTCAGGGCTGATATATTAACTGCAAATACTTCACAATATCTCTTTGCATTCCTTTACTCAAACCCCAGTCTTTTAGTAAAGAAACTATAGTTGACCCCTGAACAAGATAGGGATTAGGCCCTAGCTGGTTTGGCTCAGTAGACAGAGCATCCACCTGCAGACTAAAGGGTCCCAGGTTCGATTCCAGTCAGGGGCACATGCCTGGGTTACAGGCTGTATCTCCAGTAGGAGGCATGCAGGAAGCAGCCAATCAATGATTCTCTCTCATGGTTGATGTTTCTATCTCTCTCTCTCCCTTCCTCTCTGAAATCAATAAAAATATATTTTTTAAAAAGATAGGGATTAGTGGTGCCAACCTCCTTCACAGTTGAAATCCATTTATAACTTTGACTCCCCCAAAACTTAACTACTGATAGCCTACTATACTGATATCATAAACAGTTGATTAACACATATTTTTGTTATATGTATTATATACTGTATTCTTACGATAACGTAAGCTAGAAGAAAGAAAATCATAAGGAAGAGAAGATACATTATGTATTGGATATATTTATTTAAAAAAACAAAACAAAACATGAGTCAGTGGGCCCACACAGTTCAAACCTGTGTTGTTTAAGAGGTCACCTGCATTACAAGTGCATTAACAGTTTCCATTCATATTTATTTGTAGGTATAAAAATATCTGGGGAACAGAAACTGCAGGAACTGTGTTTTTTGTCCAGTGTCTTTGGCAAAATCAATTTTGTGATAATAGTTTGGAGATTGCACAAATCTTCCTAGTTTTAGGCTGAACAAAGAGTCCCTTTTGGTGGAATGGTGTCAGAAAAAATTGTCCCCTCGTGGGGACGGCCCTTTCCTCTATGGCGGTTTCTTATCTTTCACTATCAATTGCCTGTAGTTACTGGTCTCTAATGACAAAATGTTGCCTCTGTCTCACAGCTGAAATGTAAACACCCAGATCACAGTGGTTGGCACACAGTTTCATTCCTATCTTCCTACACAAATCAGGGCATTCCACGGCAGGGGAGTCCTACCTGCATGCCCTGCAAGGTTCATCTCCTCCCAGGTGTCTTCTCAGAGCAGCACTGATTCAACTTACCTTGTAGTTGAAGAGAAACAATCCACAGAACAGGCTGTACAAATCTGCTGTGAGCAGCGAGAGGTTGACCGAAGTGGCGCTGGTCTTCTTTATGACGATCGGCATGAAGCTGTAGAGGCCAAACATGCAGGCACTGAAGCCCACGTACAGCAGGCCTGCGGAGAGAAAGACAGGCAGCATCTCAGCCCTGTCCACGGCCTCTTGGTGTCCTCAGGGGGTGAAAGGAGGGAACCGCGCACACCACTGCTCATTCCCGAAGGGAGTTTTCCTTTCATCCCACTTACCAGTGTACAGTATGAGTAATACACAGCTAAAACATGCAAAGTAAGAAAATAAACTTTCTTTTTCCCACTACGTAGCTGATATTTTCCCATTCCTAGGAAGGAGTGATGCTTAGTGCCACCGTCAGAACACAGGGTCAAAGGCTTCTGAATTTTATTCTCAGTTGTGTGGTACTTCTGTCTCTGTTAAAACTTCTTTCCTCTTCTAGTTTTTTGATTTGCAAAATAGGAATAAAACTGCTTGGTACCATGTATTGTTCACATTGACAAGTAATTACATCGTCCTTAAAGTCGCAGGGCTTACCTGTCAAAGAGATCGGGACTTAAGTCACAGGACTAAAAATGGAATCCTAACTGCATGAACCTGGGAAGACAAGGTCATTGCTCTGAGCACAAATGACCTTCCAGATTTGTGAACCCTGCCCTATCGCCAGCACACAGAGACCTGTTCCTTCATCACCTTTCCCAGCATGCCGTGGGCCCTCACGTGTGAGTTCTGCTGTTTTATACATAAATAGGTAAATGCTTTGCAAACCATCCAAGAATTAAGTTGTGCAAAAGAGAAAGAAAACAAAATGCTCTCAAAATGCTATATTGTCATCTAGTGTCTCATCTTTTAAATCAATCTTTCTAACCAGATGCCCAATTGTTAATACTAATTCCATAAGTGCACAATTTTGTTGGGTCTCAAGCAGAAGTTTATAACTAAATCTAGAGTTTGGTTTATTTTTTGTAGATGTTTATACCACCTGAGTGTAGAAAAATAATTCTAATTTATCTACCTTGGAAGAGTAAGGTGTAGAATAAGCATAAGCCAGTGGACTTGGTAATACAACAAAAGGAACCACCTTTCCAAAGGCACCCTTGACATAGAATGCATATGGTGGGGGCCTTGGGCTGATGGCTTCCTTGAATCCTGTGCACTTAGGGGCATTTGACTATGAAGACCCGTGACTCCCCCAAAGAGAAGTTTGTTTTCCCCATATGAAAATACAGGGTATTCCCAAAATGTATATGCACTTTAACAGCTGCTAGCTCAATTTTGAAAATGAATTGCATTTTAATAAACACTGCCTTTATAATTATTCAAAGTGTGTGTATACATTTTTGGGGACACCCTATCTTTAAGGACACAAATAATCATTCTATACATTTCTGAGCCTAAATGTAAGGAAAACCACATTAAACCTACATGCCAAGTTATTCTGCACAGTAAGCAAACTCAGCGCAACAGCCCCCTCTAGTGTGGCGGGAGTGCCCCAAGAGGACACTGGAGTACCCTTCCCTGTTCCATCGAGGACCAGCCCTCTGGAGCTATTCTGTCATTGTAATGTCAGACGGTGGCTTTGGACTCTCCAGCAGAAGTCTTCATTCCCTAAAAGTGGTCAATTCTCTTGTGCTTGGGTTTCACGCTGCCTATTACTCATTTGCCTTTTAAGCAAGTCACTAAAAATGCAACACTAAAGAACCTCTGATCAATACATGAAGGGACAAAAATTAATTCAGTATCCCTTTAAGGAATCTGAGGCTAGGGGCAAGATCTATTTGTAAAATAATTCACTAAAAATAATCAAACTTGATCTGAACAGAGTCCAGGCGCCCTCCTCTCCCCCCCCCCCCCTTCCTCTCTCCCGTTTTAGGCTTCGCTGATGTAGATTATACATGTCTGGGCTAGAACGTTTCAGAATCCTATTCTTCCACTACGTTACCTAGCACACCAAGGATGCTCGCATGTTGGCTCTTGATGTTTCCCATTCACTCAATTATTTAACCATTTATTCACAGAATGCCTGTTGTGCCCTGGGCGCTCTGTTATGGGCCAGCAGTGAAATGGAAAATGGGGTAGATAAGAGGCCTCGAGTTGGTACTAGTGCTGTGAAGAAGGAAAAGGGTTCCTCCCAGAGCATGCCAGGGGCTGCCTCAGGCAGGTTGACGAGGGAAGGCTGCTCTGTGGAGGTGGCATTCACTTTGATGGCTGGAGGACTACAAGAACTGCCAGGGGAGGAAGGTTCTAGGCGGAGAGCTCTGCAAATGAAAACACCCTCAGAAGGGCCAGGACCAGATGGGTTCCAGCAGCTGTCAGAGGACAGATACCTGAGCAGAATGAACAGAATACGGTAGTGATAAGAGCTGAGGTTAGAAAGTCAGCAAGGGATGAATTCTGCCAGACCTTGTACATCCTGGAAACAAATCTTATTCTAGCTGTTATAAGAAGCCTTTTAGGAGTTTGTAGCAAGTGGCTAATTTCTGACCTACATTTTTAGCAGGTGACTGGCTACTGTGCAGAGAAGGGACTGGAAGGAGAAAAATTTACGAGGAGACCAGAAAGGAGGGTAGTGTCAGAGTCCAGGCAAGAGATGCTGGTGGCTTTGCTGAGAATGGCCATGGAGATGAAGGGAGGAGCCGGGTGTGTGAAGACACAGCAAGTCCTGGTGATAAACCGGATGTCGGTATCGAGGGGAAGGAGGGCATCAAGGATACCCTTGGGTTCTGGCTAATTTATAAACTGGGTGAAGTGTGATGCCATTTACTGAGATGAAGAGAAATGAGGGATTACCAGGTTTTCAGGGAAAACGGAAAGCTCCATTTAGAACGTGTTAAGTTGTAAATGCTTATGCATCCTCCTAGAGAAGCGGTTTTCAACCTGTGGGTCGCGACCCCTTTGGGGGTCGAATGACCCTTTCACAGGGATCACCTAAATACATCATGCATATCAGATATTTACATTATGATTTATAACGGTAGCAACATTACAGTTATGAAGTAGTAAGGAAGATAATTTTATGGTTGGGGGTCACCACACATGAGGAACTGTATTAAAGGGTTGCGGCATTAGGAAGGTTGAGAACCACTGTTAGAGGATCTGTGTAGTAGGAAGCAACATTGTAATTGGCAGGTTAAGAGGTTAGGTGTGACTTTACAAGCATACTTGGTGAGCCAAAGAGTATAGAAAACCAGACACACAGGAGAGCATTACCCTCTCCATCAGCTTTAACATTCTAAATGTATTTTTAAAGACCATAGAAATTAAGTGTAGGGGAGTGGGAGTGGGATGTATGCACCATCACAGTTAACCACTTTGCTAGGTCAATCAGTGTTTTCATGTGGAATATACTGTTTCATGAGCAAAGCATAGTTAGCCCAGTGAACACAGGACTGAATGACAGTGGGAAAGCGGGACTGCTGCAACCTGCTGATTGCTGTTCTTAGACGGACATTAGCTTGTTAGTGGATGTTAGCAACGCATCTGAAGGCCCAACTTGCCGTCTGTGCAGGGTTTTCAAACAATCGATCAAGTTGATGGAATAAATGAGCTGCATTGACTTTTGACTGACAACTACATAATAGCTGCAATAATACATTTATAGACAGGGTGTGTGTACAACCATTTCTTAATTGAAATGTTTTCTTTCTCACTGAAGATAGCATTCATTCACACTTGTCCTCATGCACCAAGAGACTTAAGCTAAAGAGATTGGAAAAGAATACTGTCAGCTGATACTAATTGAGAGCTTGCTATGTGTCACGTACTTAATATACATCAATTAATTAATCCCCACAACAGTATAACATCATTACTAGTGTTACCCTCATTATACAGACAAGGAAATGAGGTTATAGAGTGTATCAGTAAAGAAACACAGTCCATACCAGGTTCAATAGAGGAAATTTAATATGGGGCACAGTGACAAAGATATTTGAATGGATGAGCTGGGAAACGGGAATGGTAAGGCAATGCAGAGACGAGCAATGGCAGTAAGTAACAGCCTGGAACGAGAGTGACCCAGGGAGGAGGCCATGTTATCAGGGGTCAGAAGGTAGGGAGCCCATCACAGAGGTGACTCAGGCCTTCCTAGAGATCCACCCCCAAAACAGAGAGAAACAGGGAGCAACACCCTGCTTTCTTTCTCTGACCTCTCAGCCTCCCTCTGCTGCCTCCCATTGGCCAAGTCAATCTGGGAGCCAACTGAGTAGGGTGCCTGGGAAATGTAGTTTGCGGAGCAGAGCAAGTGAGGGCAAGAAACAGCTGGGCCTGGGAGTAAGCAGGCAAAGGCTGCCACAGAGGGAGTGACTTGCCCTCCAGTCACACGGGCCATCTGACTTTAAATTCCGCTACTTATATTACTTATTTAAGTATATTGTGAAGAGAAATAGGGCTCTGAAATAGAATCCTATTTGATTCTAGTGAGCATTTCATTGTACATATAATGACATAGTATAGTACATATGATATGTACATGATATATCATATATATCTCATCTCCATGGTCTAGCATATATACACCATGTATAAATATGACACATACATGTATATATGATATGTGGTTATATGGTATATATGACATATACATGTATATAGTATGTATCCGTGTATGTTGCATATATTTCATTTCATCATTTTTGGGGGGATCCCACTGGTGTTCTTTCACTTTCTTTTGGTTTTTAAACTATTATTTCTAATGCTTAAAAATAAAGGTTAAGTAAGCCGGTTTCTCAGAACGTATGCACCAGCTAAGCCAGTCAAGGGTGCCAGGCTGCCAGGGCTTGCTCAGAGAGTGCACATCGTCGCACATCGTCCCACATCGTCCCAGCCGCCGTGAGCTCGTCAAGTCGCCTAAACTTCCTGGCCTCCAACTCAGCATTGGTTAAAAAAAAAGAAAAAAGCGCATTTTTAATTTTCCTTAAGGTTCTTCCTGTTCGGTGGTTCCATTATCTGCCTTCAGGGAAAGGTCACCTGTCCTGTTTGAGGCTCTAGGAAAAACCAAGCAAGCAACACCCACAACCTGAGATGTGAGGAAGCCCTGCCTCCCACAGGCCTGGGCTGCCGACCCGCGCACGTCTCTCCTCCGACACGCGCCTTTCAGCCCAGCTCACATGTGTCCACGCGTCCTTAGCACAACGTGGCGAATGGGATGAAGAGAACGGTGAAGCGATTTACTAGGTTTCCAACTGTGCTCCCCAGGAGGACATTTCAGCTCCACTAGGCCGCACATTTCACTCAAATTTAATGATCACGTAACCAGGCCCAGCCTTTCTGTTCAGCAGAGTAAAACAAAATAATAAAAATAAGCAGCTGTTATCTTCTTGCTTCTAATTACTTTGCATCCTGCAATTGGTCAATGTTACAGAAAAACAACAGAATCTGTTTTCAAAAAAATTCTCCCAAGTCCAGAAAACATAAAACACATTTATTATCCCACTTACTTCACAGGAAAAAACAGCTGTTTACTTTGAGAAAGTGACAACCATATGAGCTGCTCATGAAACAGTGCAAAGGAGATCACGGAGGTGGAGAGCGAAAGGGACACGTTGGCAGATGGTGGGGGGGTGAAGACAGCAGGTTCAGGTCTACATGCCCGTCTCTTGGCTGAGACGCTCTGAGCTCTCCAGCCAGACCCAGTGGTCAGAGCGTGGACTCTGGGGAGACCTCCTGAGGAGGGGAGGGGGCGGGGAGACCCTCTAGGACAGCCATTGTCAACCTCTTCACTCACGACACATGTAAATTAGTTACTAACATTCGGTGGAGCACCAAAAAAAAAAAAGTATTTTTTTTGGCCAATCTGACAAAAATGAAAGTGTAATTTTAAATCATTCACACCGGATGGCTATTGCTGTGTTGGCTGCTGTCATTTTTTTTTTTTTTTATTTGACAGGCGAAGGGAAAAGAGGTCAGTGCCCCTGACTAAACAGTCGGGTGTTGCATGTTCAAGAAATGTTCACAGCACACCTCTGCTCTAGGAGGATGCTGAACTCTCCTTCCCCATGTCCCCATGAGTCCCAGCAGCTGTGATGCCATCTCCCGGCTCCCCAGGAAGTAAGTGCAATGCCAAGCCTGAAGTCTCCTGCCACCCTCTTGTCATTCATTCATTCACTTACTTAGTAAATATTTATTCCCTGAATATGTGCCTAGAATTGAGCTGAACATTAGAACCTTACAGTGGGTCAGGATAGGGTAAAAAGGACAAAAGTGGCCTTGGGAAAAAAAATACAACAACCCTCAAACTCAACCCCATCATTGCTTCAGAAGAAAGGGACGGATATTTGATTGCCTTTCTAGACCACTGTGGCCGCATTTCCCGTCAGGAATTAAACAGATGGCTCCGTAATGTGTTCCTTTTACACGGCCCTTCATTGTTTCCCACTGCAGGGCACTGACGTTTCAATGGCAAAGTGAGGGCTTAGAATACAACTACCTTCCGATGACGCATTTAACTAACACTGAGTTATAACAGAACCTCGGTGGACGTGCACATGCCATCCACATAATTAGAGGACAGATGACTTTTATGATTACTATTAATTAACTAGAGGCCTGGTGCACAAAAATTTGTGCACTCAGGGGGGTCCCTCAGCCAGGCCTGCGCCCTTTTGCAGTATGGGACCCCTCAGGAGATGTCCACCTGATGGCGTAGGCCTGCTCCCTGGGCGATTGGGCCTAAGCTGGCAGTCAGACATCCTTCTGGCAACATGGGAGCCCTCGGGAATGTCCATTTGCCAGTGGGGAGCAGATCTAAGCTGCAGTCAGACATCCCTAGCACTGGTGAGGAGTCAGGAGAGGTTCCCACCACCACTACTGTACTGGCAGTCGTCAGCCTGACTTGTGGCTGAGCAGAACTCCCCCTGTGGGAGTGCACTGACCACCAGGGGGCAGCTCCTGCATTGAGTGTCTGGCCCCTGGTGGTCAGTGTGTGTCATAGTGACCAGTCACTCCCAGTTGTTCTGCTGTTAGGGTCAATTTGCATATTACCCTTTTATTATATAGGATATGGCGTTAATTTATACTCTCGGACCACTGCATGGGAAGCGTTCCCGAGCCCGGGTGATGTTTTGTTTCCTGGCACTGAGAGACGCAAATGCATCTGTAACCTGCATCTGGTTCCCTTGCCCAGCTGCCCTCCCGGCCCCGCCCCCATCTCCTCCTCTCTATTGATTTTCATTTCATTGGAACATTCTACAGCAAAACGCAAGAGAAATTAAATGGCAGGACTCTGTGACAGCCACAAGGGCTGGGCAGCCTGGAAGTCACTAGAACTAATCCCCAGGGCGAGTCCTGCATAGTCCTGTAGCTTGCAGTGCATCTTCAGAGGGAGGGTTCTCAGCAGCAGGTAACTCTGAGGCTCTGGAGTTGAAGGTAGGTAAAGAGGTGCAGTGACGTTGATGCCATTGCTGGCCTTGCTCATGGAAGCACAATTCGACTTAAGCTATTAATTCCATCAAAACTCCTATAAACTGGAGGTGGCTCAAGCAGTCAGCTTCCATGTGGGGGACCAGGTGTATTTTCACCCCCGTTTACATGCACTGTGCACACAGTTTCCAGCACCTCCACAAAACCAGGCTCTGCCCTCATTGCTGGGCCTCACGTGTCTTGGTATAGACATCGAGGGCATAGCTTGGGGCCTAAGGGTATTAAATGTTAGTCTCTACTAGAGCTTTCTGAGGGATCATTACTGCATCACTTAGGATCTCAAGTCCTTGTCCTAATTTTTGTTGTTGTTGTTTTAAGAGAAAACTGATTTTAGGAAGAAGTGCAATCTGAGATGCCCTGGTTGACTAACCAGCTCAAATTGTCTCTGTTATTTTTTCACCAAGTCCACGGGAGATCAGTTGCCATTCCTCATATACAAGACGCTCCCTTCTGAATGTCCATTACATTGTTTATCTTTTGTCCCTTTTTGTTAAGTTTCATTTTCTCCCCTTTACCGAAGTGTCACTTTTTTTTTACTTTTTGTGTTTTGTCCATCATTCTTATTTTTAATTTTTTTAAAATTTATTTAAATTTCTTTTTTATTGCCTAAAGATTTGCAAATGTCTCCTTTTCCCCCAATTGCTCCTCCCTGCCCCAGCCATTCCCACTCTGAGTGAGCCCCCACCGCCCCAGTGTGTGTCCACTGGTTATGCTAATATGTATGCCTATAAGTCCTTTGGTTGCTCTTGAACACCCCCTCCCCTGCCATTTGTCTCTGGATCTATTCTTGTTCATCAGATTATGTTGATCATTATGTCCCACATATGAGTGAGATCATGTGATATTTATCTTTCTCCGACTGGCTTATTTCACTTAGCGTATGGTCACTTTTTAATGATCACATCAGTGTTGCATTGCTTGGCTAGAACAAAATGCTGTCATTTATGTCCCACCACTGCCTCAGGGCATTCTTTCTTTCTGGTTGGTCTTTGACCTAATGACATACTTCTGTGTCACCACTAATGGCATCTTGATGAGGATAATGGGCCAAAGCTCAATTAGGAAACATTACGAATCATACAGTTTAGTCTCTTGCATTGTAGTGCACCAGAATTCCTAAAGTGACAAGGGGCCTTCATTTTTTTTGTTCCTGCATTCTAAATCTTTTCATTCTTCATGCTCCAGACCCACCCACCTTACTCTTAGAATACATTTCTCAGGTTCCCTAAAAAATCAGCATGTTAGGTGAACAAACCCCTTACCTATTTGCCAATCCCAGGGCACCTTTAGCAGCTCCTTGTGCTCCATTATAGCTCTGCAAATGGAAAGAAAGTGGACCTGATGAGCAAGATTATGAGGCATCCTACTTCTTCTCACTCACCAGCTTTGTACAAATCATGCAGCAACCAACTGAAGGACAAAACCACCTCTGGGCCATGCAGAGGCCAGTCTAATTAGACAGACTGGGGTTTCTCCCGAAGCATCTTGTCTGGGGTGGCCAGCAGGGGTGAGTGTGCCAGTGGGCATGGTGGAGCCCAAACATCCACTGACCTCCACACCCAAGCAGTCTGCCTATGGCCTTTGTTTTTTCTTGCTTTGATGCTTTCCTGAAAAGGAAACGGTGAGGTTTGGGAAATTTCTGTGCTTGCAGGTGTAACTAATTCTCTGAGTGAGCATTTTCTAGGGCGGTGATTCTCAGACTTCCATGTGCAAAAAAGCCGTCTGGAAGCAGGTGGAAACAGCTTCCTCGCCTCATTCCTAGTGATTCTGATTCCACAGATCTGGGAGGGGACCCGGATGTGCATGTCTGAGGGGTTCTCACATGGTACCAGAGAAGCACACTGAGAACCACTGCTCTAGAAGAGGACCCGGAGGCGAGGGGGCACCACGCCACCTGTGCTGTTTGATTTTGGTGTGTCTTTGATGTATCCCATTTGCCAAACTCACCCATTCACCACCACTTCCGTGATTTCGGCAGCAGTGTCTCTTGAAGGGCTCAGTGGGCGCTAATGGACTGCAACTGAAGCCAATGAACACTAAATCTAGGAATATATTTTTTGGATTCAAGAATAATAATCCATAAAATGAGCCATCCATCTACAAAATGTTCGTTCTGAACAGTCGAACTAGGCAATCTCTTTTCCTCTCACACACCTAATGCGCCAAACTTAGGAGCTTTAAAATGCCATCATACTTTCAAAATGAACCACAAATAAGTCCTCAGAGAGTCTTCCCAACTCAGTGCCCTGTGTACCACAAAGCTTTTCACTTCTATCTGAGGGTACTGAAATTTGGAGGCTTCTTGGAAACAGCCTATTTGCAAAACATGTTTAAGGCGATGCTAAAATATCTTCCATAAATAATTTCAGACACTGAACCAATACAATTGCAACGTACTTGCTTCATAAAAAATGATTTGGTGAAATCGGAATTGCTTGCTTTGCAAAAACAGATTTGGTGAAATTTGACACTAGGTCATACATTTATCCATCTCTTATGTGAAACTCAAATATGTGGCCTTTCTTGAAAAATTATACTTCGTTTGACACTTATTCTCACAGCAATTTTTGAGGCACAAACCAGAGATGACTTACATGTTCCCACACCAGAATTATTGAAAAACTGGTGTTTTTGACTTTTTGAGAATGTCTGTGTTATATCTTTACCTATTTTTAAAAATTAATCTACATTGTTGAAAGTAATACAGATGTCTCCCTTTCCCCCCCTTGACCCTCTCCACCCCACCCCTAAAGCCCAGCTCCCCATCAGGCCTTCACTGCACTACTGTCTCTTTCCATGGGTTATGCACGTGTGCATATAAGTTCTTTGGTTATTTAAGGGAAATGGAAACACAAAATTTCTAAGAGATGAATTTGAAATACGATTCACTCATGCAAATCCACGGGTAACAGAAGAGCAAACTGATAAAAGAGCAATTTGAACTGTAAGTTTTCTGCTGGCAGTCGCCACTCATCCATAAACAGAATGCTCCTTTCTGTACATCAGATCGCGGTGTTTACACTTAGTTTTTCTATTCCTCTACGTAACAACCCAAACCTCACAGTTTCCTTTTCGTTTGGGAGATTCAATGTACATCTAATGGTTTCTTGTAAATCATCTTCAAAGCCCATGAAATGTTTTTCTGATAATTTACAATCAACTTGTTTCGTTTGGAAGAAATTTACTAATAAAGATACTGAGTTTTCAGATTTCATGTGCGGAATTGGTGACAGGTTCCCAGCTTTGATTTTTATAAAATAAAGTTGCCAACCCTACACCAAAGAAAGAATTTTAAACACGTGCCCTAAGAGTCTCTACTGTCTGAGTTTCTTGTTATTTTTACTCACAATTGAATTCCACTGAAAAATGCCCCAAAGAGTCCGATCATGCCCAGGAATTCCACTCGGCTCAGGGTTCGGATGATGTACTCTTCCCAGACGTTAGAGATGCCATAGAGTGTGGCTCCTGCTAAAACCAGAAGGTCCCCCACCAGCTTATTCTCCCCTAGGAACAACGACAACAACAACAAACAACAGAGAGAGCTTCGTTAAAAATTCTTAACAAGAATCTAGCACCAGCAAAATTCTATTCTGGCATTTTTATAGAAGTTCTGTAACTTCCCAACTGAGATTTCGTAAAGTTTGCTTATGGGCGGTCAGATATGCTTCTCTTATTCACTCAAGAAATGTGTTAAGCATTTCCTATGTGCCACTGTTCTAGGTGTGGGTGCTACAGAATTTACCAGGTGACCGAAAAATACACAGGAGCACTTGGAGACACAGGAAAAACCCATTTATTTTCAGATGTTTCACATGTACTAGTACAGTGACTCAGGGGGTCAGTTCTCCAAATCCCGAGTGAGCCAATGTGCAGGAAGCTTTCTCTTCATACCCTTTGGTTTCTTTGTCCCCCAAATAAGGATCAGACGTCCGGACCTTTCACAGGCTTTACAAAAAGCCCCGTGTGTTGGGATGGGAGCTGTGAGGCCACACCTAAAGGCCTGGCCTGGCGCCAGCACTAATAACTACCTCCAAGGGTTGTATATTGTTCATGGCTTACAGCCTCTGTAAAATGGGAGTATTTAGGTAAACAGGTCTTGCAAGACCAGATAATTAAGGAAGGGGCAGTGACTAGCCTATAGGCTAACAGGAATGTGCATTAGGGATACAGAGTCAGCATGCCCACCCCCACTCCCGCCCCTGCAAATGTCTTATTTTCCTCATCATGGGGAACCGAGCATGAGTAAGACACAGACAATGGGAAGACCAGGTTCCTTTTCTTCCACCCAATAATGAACATGCCATGTCTTGCTTTTGCCTCACCCACAGAGGCAGGTAACCTAGTGAACACACAGAGACTCACCTGCTCCCTGATGCCTTCCCACAAGCACGTCCGCTCCCACCATGCAGCCCATCCCCAGGATGCAGACCACAATGCCGATGAAATGTACAGCCTTGTACCGGATCAGCAGGAAGAACCAGGAGAGTAAAATCACGACCGGGATCACAAAACAGTCCAGGAGCTATTGGCAAGGAAGGAAAGAACAGCAGGAGGTCAGGGGGAAGCTTTTCATGTAGTAAAGAACCATAACTTAGCTCTGTAGACAGGCCAAGTCCCCTGAATCTGAGGTTCTGTGTAGAGCCAGAACTAATGCAATTAAAACAGACTCAGAAACAAACTCAAATGAGTTTTACTTAAATATCCTCAAGAGAAAAAGGGGAGAAGGCAAATTGATAAGACAGGCTAGTGGGGAAGATTCTCCGGATCCCTCAGTGCCTGGACCCCAGGGGAACACCTGATTTGCTGCCTTCCACTTTAGGAATAGATCTGGGAATGAGAGGCAAGAGGGCAGAGGTCTTATAATGTTTTATAAATTATTAGAATTCACACAAAAGTTGAACTTAATTTCTCCCAGACAACTGTCTTCCCACGGCCAGTAAAAATTACTTTCATCTGTCCTTGAAATTTCACTCTTAAAAGAAAATAATTGCTCTAAATATAAATACAAATATTAATCTCAGAAGTTTACAAATAACTTTAAAATGCTGTTATAAATAAAGAGTAATAAAAGCTAGAAGTTTGAACAGAGTTTAGAAAAAAATAACTGATTTTATTTCTTATACATTTTGCACTAATAGTGAGATTCTGAAAGCCCCAAGAGTTGGTGAAGAATTCACTCTGATCATGTAGTGAAGTAACACGGTGAAATAAAAAAACTCCTATGCCAGGGGCCACAAATCTGAATTTGAGTGCTAGGTCCTTGCTTATAGCAGTATGACTTTATGCAAATCACAAATCCAGGAAACATCAATTTCCTGATATTAGAAGAAGATGACTCCTACTGACTTTCCCCAAAGATCACTGTGAAGCTCAGAAACAATACATGTAAAAGCATTTTGTAAATTACTTGGGCCTTGATGCCAATCTACAATCCTGTTTACCAACACACGATCTGGGCCCCACGTACTGTTGTTTCTCTCACACTGTGCTAAGTTGCAGTGACCTTTGACACTCCAGGCAAAGTAGGGTCTCCACTCTACAAACTTATGTCCCACTGGACTTCAAGTCCATATACCAAATGAGAAGCTGGTGATCCTGTCCCATTGCACAGCCTAGTTCCTCTGCTAGAATCCTCGATAAGTGGCCCTACCTCTCAGCAATCAGATTCAGAACATTGTCTCCTAATACTCCTTCACTCTATATCCTATTGACCACTGACTTCTGCCAGTTCCATCTTTAAATATCTCTCAATTCTACTCATGCCACCCTCTCTCACTTCCACCACCTAGACTGAGATAGTGTCAATGGCAATAATAATACAAATTGAATTATTGGCATAATGTCTACCTTCCTCACATGTCCAGAGGTCCAGGGGAGGAGGAATATATTTCTAGTACTCAAAACCCTGTTTGGCTAATACATTTATCCAATAATAGTTATTGAACAAATACATATATGAATTTATAATGACCAAAAACATCAAGACAGAGTCTCCAAGATTCATTAAAGGCTGAAATATGTATGTATGTAGTAGTCCACCTCCCCCCCTTTTCCATGGTTTCACTTTACTGGTTTTAGTTAACTATGGTCAACCACAGTCTGAAAATATTACATGGAAAATTCCAGAAATAAACAATTCTTAAGTTTTAATTTACACATCATTTTGAGAAGCATGATGCAATCTCATGCTATCCCACTCCATCCTGGTCAGGGTATGAATCATCCCTTTGTCCAGCATATCCACGCTATATATGATACCCACCCATTAGTCACTTAGTAGCCATCTCAGTTATCAGATCGACTGTCATGGTATTACAGTGTTTGTGTTCAAATAATTCTTATTTTACTTATCCTATATAATAAAAGGCTAATACACAAACCAACCGAATGGCAGGACAACTGGTTGCTATGATACGCACTGACCACCAGGGGACAGACACTCAACCAGGGGGCAGACGCTTCCATGGCAGAGCTAAAGATGTCTGACTGACATGAGAGTGGGCTTAAGCTGTCAGTCAGACATCCCCCAAGAGCTCACAGACTGCAAAAGGGCGCAGACCAAGCTGAGGGAACCCCCCCAAGTGCACAAATTTCATGCACCGGGTCTCTAATATTGCTATAATTGTTTTATTTTATTATTATTGTTAATCTCATACTGTGCCTACTTTATAAATTAAACTTTATCATAGGTACATATGTATAGTAAAAAACATAGCTTACATAGGGTTCTATATTGTCATCGGTTTCAGGCATCCACTAGGGGTCTTGGAACATGTTCCCCATGAATAAGTGGGGGTACTGTATTTGCAGAGCATCCCTGACTGTCAGAGTGGCTTTTGGTCCTGTAAGCAGCACTCAGAATCCCCTCCACCCTGAAGCTTTTTGTCACCTGGGCAGATCCTTCATGCTTCTGTATGCACTGGTCTCCTTTGCAAAATGAAAGAAGCAACCAGAATGTAAGCTGTCCCTGGGGCTGCTGTGAGATAAGGTGATGAAGGCCCTGTGAATAGTGATTTAACAGTGTGATGGCCGGGGGCTGAGCATGGAGGGGACAGCACTCCCAGAGGGGCAATGTATAGAGGAGATGGCTAGTGGGATTGTACTACACAGGATTGCTCGCTGCATAGTTAATTAGCAGATGAATGACCCTACCTGATGTGGTAAAATGCTCTAAGGCAGGTGTTATAACTGGCTTCAAATGCCATTGAAGTACATTAGGAAATTTCAGTTTGCCAGGGCGTAAAACAGTTGGTGTTTTGCTTTAAAAATTAGAAATGATTGCATCAACGGTTGAAATATTTATAGCTACATGCTCCCTATTGGGATTTCATTATCTGGCTGGAGGCCTCCATTCCTGGATTACTGAAGGCGAATGAGGCCATCATCCAATCTTCAGGGAGGACCGAAGTGAGCCTTTCGGGTTCTTGGTGTCATTAGAAATCCCAAAGCATATGATGAGACCTGGGATCTATTCCCTTAATGGGTTGACCTAAAAACCCTTGATTTGTAAATGGCAGGTCCTACTTGTTGGGAGGACTTTCAGGAAGAAAGGGAAAGGAGAATACAAATCTGAGCCAGGGTTTCTGAGACACTGCAGCTAGGACAGCGTGGTGGCCTGTACACAAGCAGGGGGTCAGTAATGGTGGCCGAGTGAATTAATGAATGCAAAGCCACTTGGTATCACTGATGGTCAGAAGGGACATTTGAGGTAATTCAGGCTGCTACTAGCATTTGAGGTGAAATAATTCTTCATCTTGCAGGTCTGCCCCATATTCTCTGCAGAGTACAATTGGGCCTGATCACTAAAAAAAAAAAAAAAAAAAAAAAAAGATGCTTCTTTCTACACATTAACAAGTGCCCCCTTGGGGGCGGCATCTCCCCGGTTTTGGAGAGATACTGCCCAGTTTGTGAGCCCTTTATTTAAAAGTTGGGAACTCAGAAATCTCAAGAGAAGTGGTGGTGCTCAAGGTCACTCAAATTGCTGACACCAGCAGCAGTGCTATCATGGTTCTTTTCTGAACAATATTTAATGAAGGTCAGTTACAGGATTACTACAGTACCTGTAGTAAGCTCTACTACTGTACCTGTAACTAAAAAAAGAAACCATTTGGTAGCTGATGTTATTAAACAGGCTATTAGTTTTCAGTAATTTTTGGCTCCAGCCTTTCCCCTGGGGTCACATAGCATAAAACACACTGACAAAATGATTTACCAATGGTTTTCTGGCAGCTTAACTCCTTAGCTAAGTGGTAGTTAAAGTAATAAAAAGGAGAAGCATGCCCTGACTGGTTTGGCTCAGTGGATAGAGCGTCGGCCTGCAGACTGAAGGGTCTGAAGGGTCCCAGGTTCAATTCCAATCAAGGGCATGTACCTGGGTTGCGGGCACATCCCTAGTGGGAGGTGTGCAGGAGGCAGCTGATTGATGTTTCTCTCTCATCGATGTTTCTAGCTCTCTATCCTTCTCCCTTCCTCTCTGTAAAAAATCAATAAAATATATTTTAAAAAATAAAAATAAATAAAAAAGAGAAGCATTCATTATAATAGATGCCTGTTAAAAAAGAAAAATAACAAAGAAAGCTCCCGATTTTATCATTAACCTGTATACTGTATTTATCTTTCTTTGCATACATTTCTATAACCAAAAGAAAAAGTGCAAAATATCAGTACCAAAAAAACAAACAGATGAATATTGTTTCATAATCATCTTATGCTCTGACAGTTCTCAAAGAACTTTAAGAATATTTTGGAAAGAAAAATGTTCATTATCTCAAATTTACATAGCATTTTTCCCCTTTTGGATATCAAATCAGCTATTTTGCCTTAGGGGAGGAGCAAGAAGGATCAGAGAAAGAGGAAGTACCTCTCAGCATTTAGAAGGGAATATGTCATTCCTGGCCTGGGTGATACTGTGGGGAGAACAAGAGTCCCTCTATACTCTTCCCAGACCATACTTGGTTTGGGTGACATAGGTGTTTGTTTCTTGATTAAGAATCTCAGTATCATAAAATTAGGCATAAAAATCTCTGAATGGAGAAATCAGAATCTATAAGAATAAAATATTAACAATGGTTATCTTTGAACTGAATCTTCTCCGCGCCCCTGCACCAATTCTCTGTGCTATCCAAATTTCCTCTCTTGCACATATGCTACTTTCAAAATATATAGAGTATAAAAAATAGGAGGGGATAAAAGAGCTGTGAGAGTCAGACCAGTCTTTTTCAAGCAGAGTGGATGGTTTGTAAAAAAAATTAAAACAAAACAAAAAGCAGCCACCCAACTGTTCCCATTACAGTAGAGCATAATAGGGAGGTGACCTCATCTCTCTAATTCTCTGTGCCCAAAAGAGACTCCTGCCAGCCTTCAGCGCCTCATTAACGCTCCCCTCAGGCTATTCACAGGGAGAACGCTCCCCTCACAGGGCCCAGCTGTCAGAGGCTAAACCTGAGGAGGCAACTGGTAGGTGATTCCAGGAAAAAGAACATTTCCCTAGTCCCCCTTCCTCTGCTTCTAATTGGCAATTCTCCTGTGTTTCTAAAAGTGATCTATATTATAAATTCACCGCCAGTGAGTAAGACTGAATTGTTAACAGGGAAGGATCTTTAAAGAAAAGACAAACTTCCGTTACACAGACACAATAGAAGTCCTCTCTCGGTTGACAGTCCAGCTGAAGAGAGTGGATATAATGTGGGAAATGCACATTCACATCAAGCACCATGTTACTTCAGGGGCCTGGAGACCATCCCAGAGGCGTTTTTGAAATCCAACCCAGGGTACAGTTCAGTGGATCTGGAACCAATTCTTCTCAGCCGCTCCATCCCTTCAGATTTTTCCCCTCCCAGGGCTATTTCATGCATAACACCACTACTTTCCCCCTCCCCAAACCCCATACCTTAAGACTTAATGTTCAGGCTTTACTCTTAAAATATTCATGTCAGAGGAAGCCATGTTTCCATGTGTTACCCAAAGCTCCAAACTGATAAACTGGGTCATGGTGCTGACTGTATGACAGCCATTACCTGGGAAATGTCCTATTTTCAGGATTTAGTAAAAAATTTTCTCCAAACTATTTTTCTTGTTTCCACGGGTAAAGATTTAAATGTGTGAGTTTCATATGTTCCCATGTGCCAGTTCATCAGAACTTCCTACATGTTCAAGTATATTCTCTATATATTCGGCTTCGGCTCTCAAAGATAAAAGGAAGGAAGGATAAAAGAAGGAAGGAAGGATGAATGGAAGGAAGGAAGGAAGGAAGGAAGGAAGGAAGGAAGGAAGGAAGGAAGGAAGGAAGGAAGGGACACTGCCATGTGCTGAAAATCTGGGATGGGTGCCTAGAGATCTAGGTGACCATGGGAAGATGCCAATAATTAGGAGACACACGTTCTTCAGCTCCCATGTAGTGAAATCTGCCCTGGGTGAAAGCAGATGTCAGAGCACAGGTTCCTTCCAGTGAGCATCATTGGAGTTTTTTGTTTTTCTTAAAATATATTTTTATTGATTTTAGAGAGGAGGGGAGAGGGAAAGGGAGAGGGAGAGGGCGAGAGATAGATAGAAACATCAATGCTGAGAAAGAATCATTGATGGCTGCCTTCTGCACACCTCCCATTAGGGATGAGACCGCAATCTGGGCATGTGTCCTGACCAGGAATTGAACCATCAGCCTCTTGGTTCATAGGACGACGCTCAACCACTAAGAAAAACCGGCCAGGCTCATTGGAGTTTTAATCAGGTTTAAAACAAACTCTAATGATCAGCCAACTGGATACCAAAAGTAGAAAGCAAGGAATAGACATGCCCTAGTGTCTGCCGTGTACCAGGCACAATGGTAGGTTCTTTTGCTACAGATGAGAAATCAGTGCACTAAGATAATAGGTAACTGATTTGCTGTCACGTGGTAGTGTCAGGGCCAGGATATGAACCCAGGTCTGCCTTCTGCTTACACAGTGAGCTTAAGCAGCTGAGTTCCAGGTGCGGTCTAGGCCAGGGCAGCCTGAGCTCCAGCTTGCAGGCTCATGGGCTGCCTCTCACCTTGCGAGCATTCCAGGAGGGATGGGAGGCTCTGAGGATGCTGAAGAAATAACCACTGGTTGTCTGCAGTTTTTATATTAGAGGAGGTGAAGGGCATAAGAAAACGTATGAGAATTAGTCTCGTTTGTTTTTAGTGATGGGTCTCTGACACTGTCACTATCTTGTGTTTGGAGAAGTGGTTTCCTTAAGTCAGCCAAGCAACACTCACTTGGACTTTTCTTATTTATGGAATTCATGCACATAAGAACAGTAACAATAACAATAAAGAAAGTACAAATTTCAAAGCCCATGTTGAAGGAAATGAACATTTTCTGATAAAATATTAATTCGACATCAATTTTGCATTGTTTTGATTCCTCCCAGCATTAAAACAGTGGGGAGAAACAATTTCAAAAGCTGAAGAAAAACATCTTGTGCTTCTGGGAGTCTGTTCCTAGGTCTGACTCAACTGAAAAAGGGCCAAAATCAAATGTTCATCACCTTATAGTTGTCATTTATTTATTCCGTCAGCAGTTATTTATTAAATGCCTACTGCATGCTCAGCATTGCTACAGGCGCAAGAGGTACCAGAGTGAAGAAAACTCTTTGCATCTAAGTCCAAGTGGACAGTGTTCCACACGCGTATTTTTCTTCCCTGGATTTCACAGCCAGTTTCCCTCCCTAAGGACTTGCCTGGCATTGAAGGCTGATGCGAAAACATGGGCCACTGTATGCAATGTTGTCTGTCTACTTGTGACCACATAAGGAGGCAGGTTTTTAAATTCGTACTGATAGGTGGGAAAACTGGTGGGGGGGGGGGAGAGAGAGAGAGAGAGAGAGAGAGAGAGAGAACAGGCATTTAAGGGCATATTATGTATAACCTGTCTACAAAGCCGTTGGAGCTAATAATCAGCAAGGGACCAAGTAGCCCTGCTTTACTGGCAATTCATGTTGTCAGTAAAACCTGGGCTTATACACGCCACTGAATGTCTCCCGAGAATCCTCCCTGTGGCTGGAGTCAGTCACTCCTCCTCTGTAATTCATGATATTTTGTGTTCGGCTCCATTTTACAACCTTTCACACTGTATTATAATTTGTTTACAGAATCCTCTTCCAGCAAAATAGAATAAAACTTTTTGAAAATTTAATTTTCCCCTTTAAATTATCCCTCGTCCAGCCTTCAACCTGTAAATCTGAGCCTTGAGAAAGAAGAGGGAAGGTCCCTTATAAAATGGAGAGGTCACTGATCAGCTTTCAAACAGAATGCTGACTTTTCTGACTTCTTTACCAAGGAAGGGTCTAGAGGGTCAGGGGTATAGAAAGAGAAAAAATTCTTTAAACTCTCTATTTCTTCCTCCAACATATCAAGACATGATATTGTTAACTACATCGGAGTTTCTTCCAGAATGTGGAAGGTCGCCCCTTCCACCCTTAGGGATGAGCCAGGAGACCTAGTGTTATGGAGAGGGGATGTGAGACAAGGAATCCATGTGAGAGAAGAGGGGGGAAGGGCTTGTTCCTGAAGGGGCCACATCAGAGGACAACCAGAGGCGACATGTGGTTAGCAGAGCTTCTGTTTGCTGGAAGATGTCCAGGGTTTCAGTGCTCACAAAGGGGTGCAGGGTCGCTCACCCGGGGCAGGATGGGGGTTTCCATGTGGCAGGAACTACCAAAGCTGGAGACCAAATGCATTCACAGCTGGACACCTGGAGGCCCACAGCATCAACAGGAATCAGGGAGATGGGGTGGGTGGGTGGCAATTAGCAAGGAGAAGGAGACCATTGCTGGGGCAGAGAGAGTGACAGAGGCCAGCAGAGTACCAGGCACAGAACGAACGAACAGTACCTCCACACCCAACTGCCCACACTCAACAACCAGCCAACTGCCCAAAGTGGACAGCAGCCGAAGGTCACCCTAGAGACTCACGTGCCATCTCAGAAATGAGTATGGAAGGGAGAATTCTGAGAGGCTAAGCATTTGTCCAAAAGCAGCTGAACGTTCCAAAGACAAATTTTAAACTGGAAGAAATGCAGTTTTACACGTAATCGGCCTTTTGCCTTCCACTGCTATTTAGCCAGCTCGAGGGTGTTTGAGGGGAGGACGCTTCACTATGGACATTAGATCAATTATGGGATATAAGGGAGATGGTTGCTTTGAACATCTAAGCGTAGAACGAATGAATCTGCACCCGGCTATTCCTATACCCTGAGCTTTTTGAGAGCTGGGATGATGTTTTCATCATCCTTACGTCCCCAAAGCACAGCAGAATACTGAACAGGTGTTTAGCGTTCCATATCGGGGTCCATCTGAATAAATGCACTTACTGAGAATGAAACTACTAACGGTCACCTGTGCTGCTTTGCTGGCCATTAGAAAATCATTTTTTCATTCACTGATTTATTCAAATATTTCATACATTTTGGGCAACTACAGGCACAAGATGTTGTGAAAGAAACAAAGATGAATAGTTTCTGCATTTACTGGAATTTATTCAGTGCTTCTTGTGTACCAGGTACATAGGTCCCACCTTCAAGGACCTTATACACTTGAAGGGGAGAGGAAATACGTAAATAAACAACTTTTGGATGAAGCGGAAAGTGACACTTATCAAGGAAAATGAATATATGAAGAAATAAATACTGTCAAGACAGGATCAAATGCATGCTTCCTACTTTGCAAGCATGGCTATTTGAGAGGGTAGAGGAAGGAGGAGACTGAGATGCTTTGCTTGCTTTCCTGTACCTGTACAGTGGCTGTATCTGATGGTTTCAGGGAACCAGCCCATCAGCCCAGAGTCAGTGGAGCTAGAAATTGGAGCTTTCTGTGGAAGGGAGTTCTACAGAACACATGTGAAGGGGATTTGCATAGTAATGGAACTAAGGAGACATTGAAGATCGTTTTCGTGTGTTCTTCTGAGGATGGGCAAGGGTCGATACCCTATATCAGGATTAAAAGGTGGCAGAAAACCATGCAGCATCCAATCAAATAGTTATATTTGAACTGATACATATTTAAGATATTATCACAATCATGAGAACAGAAAGTCCAAGTCTAAGGAATCTGAGCAATTAAAAATGTCATGTTCCCTTTAGGGGTCAGAACTTTGCTTCTGAAAGCTTTTCCTTTAAATGGACTTTAAAATAGCTATTGAATAATTATTAAACTGCCACAGTCCTTCACCAGGAACTGGTAAAAACAGCAAGGATAAAGAAGAAAACATAGTCTTAAAAACTGAGCTCATAGTTGTAAACTCACGCCCGTGGAGCCTGGTTCTATGGTATATGGATGTATTTCCTTTCTGGGCTCATCCGTTGAGGTGGACATTCAAGTTGGCTACAAATAATGTCTGCTTGGTGACTTTCTCTCCTGTGTCATAACATATTGGCCCTGGGATCACAGTTACATGAATCCTGAGGGTAGGGGTACCTCTCTTCTGTGTCTTCACTGAGCTGAATACATACTTTGGTTTTAAATCACACTGCTATATTGTTTTAATCGTTCACGTAGGTGTCTATCATTCCACAGCAGGGTCCAGGTCTGATCAGTGGTTGTGTCCCCAGCACTTAGCCATAGCATTGGCATTTTCAATCAGTAAAGGAATCAGTATGCCAAGTCTACACACAGGGCTTAAACTTGAGAGACACATAAGAAGGTACCCAGCTTTTCTCTGTACCTGGTACAACTTAGTCCTAAGCTTACCGGAAATTCAGCGTGGGCCCAGGAAGCCCTGAGAGTTACCTAAAGGGGCGAGACAAAGCTGTTGCACGCGTATAGTGTAGTATGTGAGTGTTATGCGCGTGCTTTGCACACGTGTGTGTCAGGTAGAATCAGTCTCCGGGTTGGATATCTCACTGCACATTGGGGAGGCTGGCTTTCATTTGGCTAAGATGCCAAGGTCAGAGCAGCGTGGCTGAAGGAAAATAATAAGGGTTAGAGGGATTTCTTTCTTCTCCTTTGTCCCTGATAAAAACTGCCTGAAAGATGAGAAGACTCTGAAATATCCACTGTGAGAAAAAGGGGAAGTGTTAGCAGTACAGACCCCTCAGTATGGTTTTTAGCAAGAGTACTGGAAATTGTTTCCAATAGGAGTGCATTTTAATTACCAAACTATCATGTTTGAAGAGACTTGGTTTCTTCTTACTTCACTAGTTTCATCTATTTGCATTTTCATACTACATGGCTGGAGAAAGACAAATAATCTCTGACAGGAAGTCATAAAGCTGCTATTTCTACTGAAATAGTTTATATAGCACAGTTATAAAAATAGTATAGCTTTTAGAATTTAACCAAATGTCATTGCTAATCTGTCTCAAAATTATAGGTACAATCTATTTATTCTGTACAAGTTAAGAGATAGAAACCCACAAATGTGTCTTTAAAATAAAATCCCTATAAATTCAACATCATGGTGTTACCACTCCTCTTTTTACATTCTAATAAAGAGAACAGCTGGGATTCTTCACTTCAATGTCTCTCTGTATTATATTTTCCCTGAATAAATGTTATTGCTTTTGGCATTGTTAACTTTAGCTTTTGATTATAATGGCAAAGTTAAAATATATATTTTTCCAAATGATGTTCAATATTATTTGCTATGAGGGAAAAGCCAATTAAAATGACAATGAGCCAGGTTGGCATGAGTGTTGACCTATCAACCAGGAGGTCATGTTTTGACTCCCAGTCAGGGCACATGCCCAGGATTAGGGGATCATCCCCAGTGGGGGGCATGCAGGAGGCCGCCAATCAATGATTCTCTCTTATCATTGATGTTTCTATCTCTCTCTACCTCTCCCCTCCTCTCTGAAGTCAATAAATCTATATTTTCAAAAACACAATGACATATCACTACACACGTTTTAGGACGGCTAAAATAAAAACACCTCTAAATGCTGGTGAGGATGAAGAGTGACAGATCTCTCAGACATTGCTGGTGAGAATGTAAAGTGGCATAGCAACCCCAGAAAGTTGCTTGACAGTTTCTAAAACCAAATAGCAGCTTTCTATATAATCCAAAAGTTTGCACTTTTGAACATTTATCCCAGAGAAAGGAAATCTTATGTTAACACAAAAACCTGCTCATGAATGCTTTCTTTGTAAAAGCCCAAAGCTGGAAACAACCCAGATGACTAAACAGGTGATGGCTAAACAAACTTGATATATTGATACCATAGAGGAATACTACTCAGTAATAAAGAGGAATAAAAGAAAAAGAGAGAGAGGAAAAAAGGATATAGTGCCTATCTTCAAGGATAACACATTTTAAGAATTTAGATCTTATCCCTTTAGGAAAAATTCTGTCCTTTCAGGTTGCAAAATCTTCACATCAAAGAAAGTTAAAACAAAGATTATTAAGCATTTTGATTATTTAATAAGAGTCCATGAACATATTCTGCAATGTTGTGAGTTGTGACTGAAACAGACTTATTTTATGCTTATGAATAATACTTCTCCTACTGACATAAAATTAGTTGGCAGTATTCATAGCTACAAATAATTTTCCTACACTGTCAATGATTACCATGGTGTATTAAGAATGAAGAGGAAAAAGATGTCCAATTACACTTGACTTAAGAAAAATTAATAAGACACAAGAAATAAAGTTTAAGTTAACTTTCATACAACCAATTTCCCCCCTGTCACAAAACTTATAGAATAGTATTCAGATTCCTAAGTGACTAAATTGAATGCAAATGACATCTGGAAGTTAAGGAGGCTGTGAAGGGAAGAGACATCAGTACCTGGATACTGGTCAGAGTTGTGTACTGGTAGGCCTTGACCACCAGGTAATTCGCCTCCAGGTCTATGAGTCCCAGCATCAGATACTTCCACCATCTTCGTCGTAAAATTGCCAGGAGGTTTTCTTCTCCTGTGTTACAAAGTGGAGAAGAAATAGGTTAGGTTCTAAATACATAATAAACTAGAAGGATTCTAAAATATTGTAATATTACAGTTTAACGATGCCTTCTCAAATATTTAATTAAACAAAGAAGTCAACGTGTCAAAGGCTGACATTTTACTTGGTTAATAGTCCTCACCATAGAGTCAGTCCATCACACTAGTTTCAAGGCCAGAATAAAACTGGGCAAGTTTTTAATCCACCATGCAAAACATTTTTTCATGGACATTTGAAGAAAAAAAGATCACGTCATATTAAAATAAAAGAAAAGATGGGCTAGAAATGCTGCATCAACACACAAAGCCCAAATCATCAGAAACTTCAGGACTGTGGTAAAATAGAAATAAAAAGAGGGTAGCCAAATGGACACCAGGTTGGCAGCAGGTCTGTAGTTCGGCTCTGAGATTCCCTCCTGAGTGCTGGTTCAGTTTTAAACAGGACATACTTTGAAATTACACCCTGGTGGTGTGTGTGATGGGAAGAGACAGGAAGATGGAGCTCAGATGGATGAGTGCCATAAGATCACTGTCTTAATACTGTCAGCAACTGTAATCTTTACCACCTTGCCTTTTAGACAGCATTGAAACAGATTTTAAATCCCTTAGTTCTTCATCCTTATTTTACATATTTTAGGCCTGAAACAAACCTAATTTCTCAAGGGGCAGTCAATAGCTCGCTGGAGCGAACCTGTGAGGTCTTCCTAGCGGATGTGGAATATGCAGAAACAATAAGTGGATGGTGACTAAGCTCCTCTGGTACAAGGTTTCTCATTAAGTTGCAGTCAAATTGTCAGTCATGAATGCAGTCTCATCTGAAGGACTGATTAGGGAGTGGGAGAGGGAAGGAGGGAGGGAGGGAGGCAGAGAGAGAGAGAGAGAGCTCCAGAAGGAAACCTTGTCCCTCTTATAACCCAATATCAGAAATGACACTTCTACTATAGTTTTTTACTTTTCTTTCCTTTTTTTCTGTTTCATCATTTTATTTTTCAATTACAGTTTGCTTTCAACATTATTTTGTATTAGTTTCAGGTGTGCAGCATAGTGAACAGATGTTCATATAGGTTACAAAGTGTTCACTCAGATGAAATTCAAGTGCCCACCTGGTACCATAGGTAGTTATTACAATATTGTTGACTATATTCCCTATACTTCAACTTATAGCCTCATGCTTATTTTGTAACTACCAATTACTACTTCTTAATGCCTTCAACTTTTCACCCAATCCCAAATACCCCTTCCTTCTGGAATCCATCAGTCTGTTCTCTGTGTCTATAAGTCTATTTCTATTTTTTGTTCATTTATTTTGTAATTTATCACATATAAGTGCTGTCATATGTTACTTATCTTTCTATGTCTGGCTTATTTCACTTAGCATAATACCCTCTATGTCCATCCATGCTTTCCAAAATGGTAAGATTTAAATCTTTTTTCTTTTATAGCTGAGTAATATTCCATTATATGTATGTATCACATTTTTAGCCACTCATCTATTGATAGGCACTTGGATTGCTTCCATATCTTGGCTATCATAAGTAGCTAGGGGACCAGTGCACAAATAAATTTGTGCACTCAGGGGGGGGGTCCCTCAGCCTGGCCTGTGCCCTCTCACAGTCTTGGACCCCTTGGGGGATGTCCACCTGCTGGCATGCCTGGCCAGCCTAGGTGAGGAGCTGATGGCAGTTTGCTTATAAATCATTGCACCTTTCTAAAAGAGAAAAGGTCCCACATGTCTATTTCACTCATTTAGTCTTCTTCTCTCATCCAGATCTTGATTTCACAATTTCTCATTACCTTGTTTTCCTCTAATGCAATTTTACTTGGTTTAATAAGTAGTTGAAAAATTATTCTTAATAATTACTGGGATCAGAAATCTCCTGCTACCCCCCTGCATACCCCACTGCCTGCTCCGCACCCGCCTCCGTGGTTGCGCTGCTGGCCTCCATCTTGGCTGAGCTAATTTGCATACAACCACTCTGATTGGCTGGTGGGCGTGGCTTAGGTGTCCCAGAGAAATGGTTAATTTCAATATTACTCTTTTATTAGAGTAGATGCTACAATGAACATGGGAGGCATATATTCTTTCAAACTAGTGTTTTGGGTTTCTTTGGATATATACCCAGAAGTGGAATTGCTGGGTCATAAAGCACTTTTTTGAGGAAACTCCACACTGTTTTCTACAGTGGTCACCCCACTACGCATTCCCACCGATAGTACACAGGGTTCCCTTTTCTCCACATCCTCACCAACACTTGTTTGGTGATTGATGATAACCTTCCTGACAGGTGTGAGATGGTATCTCACTGTGGTTTTAATTTGCATTTTTTTGATGATCAGTGATGTTGAATATCTTTGCATGTGTCTATTGAACACTTCTACAGTATTCTACTTTTTATTCTATTTTTTTAGAGTGAGAGGAGGGAGTGAGAAAGACAGAGAGAGAAATATCTGTGTGAGAGACACACATCGATTGGTTGCCTCCCACAAGTGTCCAGTGGGACTGGGGATTGAACCTGCAGCCAAGGTACATACCTGTCCTTGACCTAAATTAAACCATGACCCTTCATCTGAGGGCTGATACTCTAACCACTGAGAAAAATGGGCTAGGACTATAGTATTCTATTTTTTAGAATTTATTGGATCAGCTCACACTCCAGGGAGAGAATTTCATCAGGATGTGACTACTAGGAGGCAGGGATCATTAGAGGCCAGCTTACAGCTGGCTATCTGGTGCCACACACCTTCAGTGCTATAGCTGTGCTTTAGCTAGTCAACCATATGGAGACTTGTGAAAAAGAAGCTTTCCAGCTACACAGAGAAAGTCAGAGGGAGTTGTGACTAGTTGGCAACAAGGAGCAAGAGGTTTCTTCACCTTCGGTAGTTAAGTCAGTTTTCTAGCCACATTTTGGATGTGATACTTCATATCTTTTTGCTCCAAGCACGCTAAAGATCTTTCTGTTTGAGTGATGTATATATACTAGAGGCGTGGTACACAAAATTTGTGCACTCAGGGGGTTCCCTCAGCCTGGCCTGCACCCTCTTACAGTCTAGGAGCTCTCAGGGGATGTCCAACTGCAGACTTAGGATGTCCTAACCTGGCAGGCAGATAGGCAGTGAGCGGGCCTAACCTGGCAGAAGAACATCCCATCCCCCAAGGGTTCCTTAGCGCTGCTGCAAAGGCAGGAAAGGCTCCTGCCACCACTGCTACACTTGCCAACTACAAGTGTCTGCCCCCTGGTGGTCAGTGCGCATCATAATGACTGGTCGTTCTGCCATTCAGTTGATTTGCATATTAGGGTTTTATTATAGAGGATATGACAGTTGGCTGGATTAATCTAGCTAAGTGTTTTGGAATAAATGAATAACTGATTTGAAAAACATGTGAAGTACTACCTATCTGAATATGTCAAGAGCCAGTTCTAGAATATGAGTCACATTTATTCCTGTTTTGCACTTAAATGCATAAGGGGGAAATGATCCCCAAGGTCATTTATTTATAGCCAGCTCATTTTGGCAATGCCCTTGCACAGCATTTCTACCTTTTTCACTTGCCTACACATTTGCTAAATCAACACACTTCCCAGGATTTATATTGGAAATCAGTGATTTTCAACCTGGCTGAATAGTCACATTTTCTTGAGAGATTTTTTTTAAACCCCAATACCTGCTACCAGCCCCCAGAAATTCTGATTTACTTGGTTTTGGATAGGGGCCTGGGCATTGGGCTGATGATCAATTCTAAGATGTTCAGATGGTTAACATTCCATGGCCATCCTCAGGATCACTTGAGCTAGGAATTCCAAAGTAATACAATCCCAGGGTAGTAAAGGCTCTTCATACCAAAGTAAGAGCCTAAACATTTGACCCAAAGTATGCTTTCTTTCTCTTGTCTCTGGGCTCTTCCATGGGCTAATTCCCCTGCTTGCACTATTCTTCCTCCAGTCTCTGAATGAAGAATCAACCACCACGAAGCCTTCCTCAATTTCGCACCTTGATCATCCTAGACTGGGTTGGGTTTCCCTATAATGTGCTCCTGTAACACTCTTTGCAAATCTCACAAATAGTATTTATTTCACTGTATTATAATGACCTGTTTTATTGACTCTAATACTCATTAGATTACTAACAATTTAAAGAGAGTTGCATTGTCTCGGTTATTACTTTATCTTTAGGACCCAACTGTACACAGTGAGCAGCTAATACATAATATAGAGTATATAAATACATTTCATGTTTAAGGATCTTAGCAATGCTAAGTAGCATTGAAATCAAGGTATTTATAATATATCTACCATAAAGATTCACGTTACAGACAATGAAAATTGTTTTCTAGTTAGGATACAGACAATATCTGACAAAATTAATTTGGTGACCATTTCACACTATACACAGGGCATAAAAAGGTTGATGGCATATTTAACCGCAAAGCCGTAATGCTATCGTCATGGGTCATTGTCCCAGTTAATTTACACAATCAATAGAGAATTGTCAGACTTGAAGCACACCAGCCACATCTCAATATACAACACTGAAAATCTGGGTCATGGTCTGTTTGTTCCACCAATCAATAACATATTCAAAGCATAATTCATTACACAGATTCACAGACATGATTAGTTGCCTTGCTGTTTTGCTGAGGAAGTTTTCAAAGTAAAACACCCTAAATAAATGTTTCCATATTATTTAATTTGAAGCATCTAAAAACATACAACACACTTGATTAGCAGATTTATTCAGGATGGTGAGAGAGCTTTTTTTATTTTTGGCTGAACAAAAATGCAACCTTTAAAAGGACTGCTTAGGGATTTATCTAAATGACTCTATTAACACTGATGTACAACAGGCCATTAAAATTCTTTCTAGAATAATGAAAATGCATTCTTTAAAGTCCTTGTGCCAAAGTGCTCTATAAACCTCATGAAATAGGGATATCTGTAAGAATTGCCAGCACAAATCAATAATTCTCTCTCATCAATGTTTCTATCTCTTTCCTTCTTCCCTTCCTCTCTGAAATCAATAAAAATATATTTAAAAACAAAAAGAAAAAAAAGAAATACCAGCACAATTGGTGGCATGTTAATGTTTTATAAATTTTAAAGAAGTAACTAGAATAAGTAATAAAATCCATGGTAGAAACTTTAGAATTATAGTTTGGCATTTAGATGAATTCTGTTAATTATTATTTTTATTATCAATATGTTCAAATATAAATGAAAAGATTAGAGAATAATGTAATAGAGTAACCTCTAACCTGATTTAATAAATGTTAACATTTTGCCATGTTTGCTTCATAAATATCTCTCGTGTTCAAAGGTGCTTTTAAATCACGTTGTTTACCCGTATCTTCAGAAAAAAATCACTCTACTATCATGGTAAACAACCTGCTTCCCTATTATAATGGTCTGGCCCTCTGGAAACTTTAACGTGAAATTATAGTTAATTTGCCTACAAATGTCAGGTGGTCATAATACTCTGGCCACCCAGTGTATATACTGTTTTTTGAGACAGAAAATGTTAGATGAAATTGAAGACCCTTATCCCGTTATGCCCCTGCCAGATTCCAATCCCTTCCATTCTTCCTCAAATACCATCTTGATATTGTGTATTCTTCATTTCTATGTTTATTTTTTTAACCCTCACCTGAAGATATGGTTTTTTATTTTTATTGATTTGAGAGAGAGAGGAAGAGAGAGAAGTGAAAGAGAAACATCTATTGATTACCTTCTGTCTTTGTCCCAAAAGGGGATCAAATCTGCAACCCAAGTGTGCCCTGACTGGGAATTGAATCGGCAACCTTTTGGTGCACAAGACAATGCTCAAACAACTGAGCCACTCCAGCTAGCAGGCATTTATTTCAAACAATGTATATTTTCACACTTTATGAATACGTTACAATTTATCCAGTCTTCCACTGATAAGCATCTAAGTTCTTACCAATTTTT
Organism: Murina feae; assembly: GCA_004026665.1. NCBI lineage: Eukaryota > Metazoa > Chordata > Mammalia > Chiroptera > Vespertilionidae > Murina > Murina feae. Next base: position 36,189 of record PVJC01000625.1, on the reverse strand, counting down.
CTTTATCAGGTATAGTGCAGCAAAGAAAATCCTTGTGCATGTGTATCCCTATAATTGATATAGAGTTTTATTTTGTTTTCATTCTCTTTTTTAAAGAATATGGATTATACAAGTAGTCACAAATGTATCCTATGTAATAAAAGCCTAATATGCAAAGTGTCTGGTCATCTCTTCAACCAATCAAAGCATAACATGCTAATGATATGCTAAGGCTTCACAACTGCTTGCTATGATGTGCACTGACCATCAGGGGGCAGATGCCCTGACAGGTATGTTAGCTAGCTTCTGGTGTCTGGCCCATTGGGACTGAGCAAGACAGGCTGGACATGCCCTGGAGCCTTCCCATGGTCCCTCCCCAGCTGGCAACCTCCCATGTCCTTCCCTGGCTCTGATCATGCACTGGTGAGTTTCCTCGGCCTGGCCTGTGCCTTCTTACATTTGGCCCAATGGCGGAACGACTGGTTGCTATGAGGTGCACTGACCACCAGGAGGCAGGTGCTCAATGCAGGAGCTGCGCCCTGGTGGTCAGTGTGCTCCCACAGGGGGAGCACTGCTCAGCCAGAAGCCGGGCTCACAGCTGGCAAGCACTGTGGTGGTGGCAGGAGCCTCTTCTGTCTCTGCAGCAATGTTAAGAATGTCTGACTGGGGGAGTGGGCCTAAGCTGTCAATTGGACATCCCCTGAGGGCTCCTGGACTGCAAGAGGGCACAGGCCAGGCTGAGAGACCCTCAACCCCTGCCCTGCAGCCTAATGCACAAATTTTGTGCACTGGGCCTCTAGTAAAACGTAATTAAAATTTAAAATTTTCTAATTTGAGTTAACAGAATTCCAGCACAATAACTACCTCAATAATTGAGAACAGAGGGTGAAATCACTGATTCTCTCACGAAATTTATATCTAATTTTACTAAGCATCACCACAATGATCAATCAAATTTGTTTTTGAAATTTTGTAATAGGTACTTATATGATACTATATGCTTTGCAAACATTAACTTACCTAATTCTCATAATAACCCTATATAGTAGATACTGCTATTAACCTTATTTACAGATGTTGAGATTGAGGCCTGGAGAAGTTGAATAACTTTCCCCAAAAGGTCATACAGATTAAGTCAGGATTTGAACTCATGACGGTCGAGCACTAGGTTTCATACTCAATATTGAACTATTTGCCTCACTATTTTGTAGATGTGTCATTGTACTCAGGAGTCATGAAATTTTCATTAAAGAATCTTTCATGAACTGCCTATCCAAACTCACCCTCAGGGTGCTCCCCTGCCAACTGCAAGGAGCACCCCTAACTGAAGCCGAGGTGGATGGCGCCCCCTGGAGTTTCCATCACCCCCGTCTTGCAAATGTGCGTACGCCCCCGAATTGGCGTAAGGATGAGGATGTGCCCCATCACCATCAGTTTGGTACCAAAGATTTGATCTAGGGCCGTCACAAGTTTTCCTTGTGAAATGTCAAATAAGGCTGCAAATCAATTTCATGGCTTCAAAACGTCTAATCACAGGAATGAGTGTTACATGCTGCACTACTGGCTGAAGCCTGGGGCATCACAACTACGGCCACACGTTGGGCGGGGTGAGAATGGCCGCTAATAAATGAAGGAAGGAAGAGGAAATGTATCTACAAAGACTGAAGCATGGCCCACATTCTCAACAGTGACTGGGAGACAGAGGAGGCTTGATTCATAGTACTCTCCTTCGCCCCCGGGGTAGTGTGAGCAGAGAATAAAAATACTGCAAGACAGCAGCCGAGGTGAATTCAGCCGAGGGAACAAGAGGCTGCATTGTTCTTGGGGCTGCCTTTTCATTAAGGGCTCTCGTGGGTGGTGTGACCCCTCATGATGTTTTTATGCAAGAACAGAGCCCGGCACGCATTGCACAGAGAGTCTGCCGCAAGCGCGAGGCCCCTGCGCAGAGGGCGAGACCTCACTTTGAAGAGTCGCTTCCTTGACTCACAATTGGAAGCCATAATGCCATCTTTCTTTACCAGGACATCAGAGGGGAGTGTTTCAGTAGTAATCAGTGGGTAGGAAGAACAAAGACATGATGGAGGTTTTAATTACTTGCCGTTAAAAGCTGAAACTTAAATGTAGAATGCAACTGAGTCTCTTTAGTTGGAGAAGTGAACAAAATAAACGCACTAACAAGGAAACGGAAGTGTCAACTGTTCACGAAAGGGATGGCGGCCAATTGCACTTCATGATGTGAACCTGAGTGTGGATGAAATACGAAAAAGGTAAAGGATGACGGTTAACTTCCACTTCGTATTCTTTCATGCAGAGCCAGGCGGCGAGACTAGGAGGAGCATACAGACAGTCCTTTTCGTTTCAGCCGGAGAGTAAACTGACCTGAGTGTGACCACAGACTGCCCTCTGCTCTGAACATCAATCCCTCTGCTGTGAAAGGGGGTACATAAGAACTCTCTTGTAGGTAAATTGAAGGCAGCAGGAGTGATGTGTTTAAGCTAATGTCTAATGCAAGGTATATGCACAGATACGCTGGCAATCGGTGGGGGCCCAGAATCCTGGCATCCCTAACCAGCCGCCCAGCACACACGAGCACGCATGTGTGACAGACACCACCCAAGGAGCCCAGGAAAGCGAACTTTCTCAAGTATTTGTTAGGCCTTCGGCCACATAGACTCTGTCTCTTATTCTGGTGAGTTATACGGAATCACACTGTGGCCAGATACAACTTTTATCCAGATGAGGGGCAGGCTGAGGCCTCTCCTTGAAGCCACTCCCCTGGTCCAGGCCCCACTTTTGTCTGCTGGATCTCCCCACTTGCCCTGGGAGTGGGTGCCATGGCAACACGTTCCTCCTTCCTGAGCTTAAACCCGAACTGGCTTTGTGCCCTGAGACTCCAGTCCTGCTGGGCCTTCCCAGGTGGGGCATCTGAGGAGGTGCTTTTGCAAGGTCCCTCTTATCACACGAACTGCATATGCTGGCAGGCAAGACATGAAAGAGGAAACTCCACTGAAAGGTTCAAAGAAAGCAGAGGAGAGACTTGGCCTCAGTTCCATGTTGTTCCCTTCACACCACCCTCCTTCCCGCCCCCACCTGCCTTGCCGCACCTCCTCCAAATGTTACCTCCCTCTGAGGCCTCCCAAGTCCTCTGCCATCCTGCTCACTCCCCCTTGGCACTTACTTCTTTTCTTTTCTTTTTTAAAATATATTTTGTTGATTTTTTACAGAGAGGAAGGGAGAGGGACAGAGAGTTAGAAACATCGATGAGAGAGAAACATCGATCAGCTGCCTCCCGCACACTCCCTACTGGGGATGTGCCTGCAACCAAGGTACATGCCCTTGGCCGGAATCAAACCTGGGACCCTTGAGTCCACAGGCCGATGCTCTATCCACTGAGCCAAACCAGTCCAGGCACTTATTTCTTTTTGACATACTCTCAACTCTGCCTGGTATAGTGATTCAGACAAATTACTTACTCAGTGTAAGGCTGCGTTATTAAGGTGTGATAGCTGCATAACACCTTTTAAGTCTGCTCAGTCATCTGCATGATTTCTGGAAATGCCTCATAGGGGTTTGGAAAAATATATAAAAGCAACTAAAAATGAATCATAATCACATAGAGGTCTGGTAGCTATTATTTTAACTTGGATATGAGAGAAAAAACTTACGTATAGATATGATTGCATACAAGATATGTTTCTTATCAGTAAGTTTATTTTATTTTCCAACTTACATTTTGGGGGATTGATGATTAAAATGCAACATTTTAGCTTTAATTATAGACTCTATTATTTCTTTTGAGGCAAAACATTTCCGCATTTCAAATAAAATATGAAAATGTAAGTCTCAACTTCTCAAAATGTATGTTTCAATGTATGTTACCATTTTCAACATGAACCAAATCACTTAAATCTTAGAAACCTTTTCTTTCTTTTTTTTTTAAGCTGTCATCTTTTATAAAGCTAAGATATTTGATTTTATGTGGCACATTTATATTGTACACCTTTCTAAAATACCCAGATTTCTTGTGGTCTTAATGTATCTTAAGAGAGAGAGCACCATTGCTAACATTTTCTTCTTCATATAAATATAGAAATTGATAGTGAGTTTGTCCAATTTTATTATACAGGCAGTTAAAACATATAGATAGTTAAACAAATAAAGATGGATATCTAAAAATCCATATTAGAAAACTGCATACTAATTATTACATGTTGTTGACCAATACCTGCTTGCATGGGCTCCTCTACCTCTTAATAAAAATAGAGCATGAGGTATAAACAAGCGCTTAAACAAATCCCACCCCAAATTTTAAAACTAGGCATACAATTCTGTGCACCCACTTTATATTCTTGGAAAGGCTACCCTATAAAAGAATAAACCTGCTAAAATGACTAACCACTGTCACTATCCAGAACTGAAAGGAGAACCTGAAAATCTTAAAAATATTACCTCGTTGTGTGATGAAACACACACTAACACTTCTGCCCCCTATTTCTAGTTGTAGTAGACATATTTTTTTATACTAGCCTCTAAAAACTAAGATTTAACCCATTGAAACTGAGCACATCTTCCTCCCCCAAACTCTTGTCCAGTTTGTGCAGCCATCCCATGGGGACCACTTTACCTCTATTGTATCTTTTACAATTATCTGTATGTGCAGCTCCTTCTCTGAAAAGTCTCACAAGGGTTCCCTTTTATTGATTTAGGTAGTGGTCTGCCAGTCTGGGTCTTTGCCTCAGGGCTGCTGGTCTGCCCAACTTCTCTGGCTGCAGTCTTCCCAGAGAAGACAAGGATGGTGCCCTGTGGAGCTGTCCAGGTGACAACCACGCCTTCCCTTTGGCAGGATAACATGGGAGGGCATTGGAGCCACTGGCTTTAACCAGGCTCTTCCACGCACTGGGTGTATGATGCTGCTGTACAACTTAGTCCCCATAAAACTCAATTTTCTTCATCTACACATTGGAACGACTCGGTGGACCTGCCTCCCAGGGTGCCCATGAGGATTAACTATTTATAAAGTGCTTGACATGGTGCCTGGCAAGAAGCCCTTGTTAGTAACTCTCCTGATTTGTATCACAGTTGGTCTTTTCTCATGCCAAACTTCCTATGTAATGTAGCTATGTAGTAAAGAATTTAACCTTGCCCAAAAAGAGGTCTGGGGTTTGTCCTCGGCTAAAACTATGACTTCAGGTAGGGGGCTGGCCATCCCAGGAAGACCAACAGTGTGATTTAGAGTCATGCCCCGAGGCTGGAGACTGCAACCAGCCAAGTGGGCAATCAGTCACGTATACGTAATAGAACCCTGCTGGGACCAATTCCAGCATGACAGCAGGGCTGAATCTGGGAATGGCTGATGGCATTTCCCCAAACCTGAATAGGATACATTAAATTGATTTTTGGCTGCCAGACAGCTAAAGGGCACCTTAATCTACATGTTATTGCCTCCTACTGGCCAAACACTTGAACAGCAGTAGGCTAATTCCCCCATTCCGACAATGCTTTTGAAGTGTACATCTCTACCTCACCTCAGGACAAGTTGTGTTAATAAAAAGCATGGAGTCCTGAGACAAGGAGACCTTAGTCCTTAAACTTTAGATCTTAGAACTTGGATCTTAGTTTCCTTTAAGCTAAGCTCCTCTGACCCCCAAATGCCTTTCAAAATTATGCTTCATCTCTGGACTCTTATTTAATCTATGCACAGCCTTCTCCAGATTGCTGAACCCCTCTTGATGCTGGTACAAGAACCGCAGCAGAGCCCCAATAATAACCCCAAACACAGAATATCTAGCACCCTTCTCTGGTTGGAAATATTTTGTCCACATTGCCCCATATTATGCTGGGAAAGTGACACATCCTGACTCCACAGGTGGAGGACAGTGGAAGCTACGGACTTGGACTTCTCCTGGATTCTGCTCTATGTGCTTCTCCCCTGGGTTACTTCTAATCTGTATCCTTTCCCTGTAATAACTGTAGCCATGAGTATAGTTTGTTTTCAGGGAGTTCTGTGAGTACTAGCAAATTATTGAACTTGAGGGTGGTTTTAGGGGGCCCGACTCCAAACTTGCAATCTCAGGTGGCCTTGTATGGACTCTAAACTTTCTTCATGTAGCCTAAACTCTTCCAATTGGTTTGTCCCTAAACCTTTGCAGTAGGTTTTCCTCAAATACAACTAAATGTGTCCCTCTTTTCTGTTTGTTTGTTTGTTAATCCTCACCCGAGGATATTTTCCCATTGACTTTTAGAGAGAGTGGAGGGTGAGGGAGAGACAGAGAGAGAGAGAGAAACAGCGATATGAGACAGACACATCGATTGGTTGCCTCCCGCACATGTCCCGACCAGGGACCAGGAGCCTGCAATGGAGCTATGTCTCCTTGGCTCAAATAGAACCTGGGATCCTTCATTCCACAGGTTGGCACTCTACTCACTGCGCCAAACCAGCTAGGCTGTATGTGTCCCTCTGTTGCTCAACAACTTGAGTACATACACATTGGGCGTATCTCAGAATAGCCAGGCCCAGCATTCTCCAGGTCTGAATTCAATTTATTCTCTTTCTAGGTGATTTTAAGCAATGTCTGCAATTATTTGCTATCTTGAAAGAGTGTAAAAACTTTGTGCTTTATACCTAAATTTTTATCATTATAAACATACCACTTACAATGGGAAAAACTGCTCACTCACTCAAAATGGATAATAGCAGGGTGGCTGTGTGTGTGTTGGCGGGGGGGAGGTGATGCTTTGATTTGAAATTATTCAAAGCAATCATAATGAAACTTCGTACTAATAGAAATCTCTCTATTATCCTGGTGTGAGCCTGCTGAGAGGAAAATGTATTTGTCCTTTTTAATGACAAAACTATTTTCTTTTCCTTCATCCCATTTTGTGAAAAGTGACCCTACATGGCTTTTGGAGGTTTCCTTTAATTGGCTCTGATGCCTCCTGACATTAGCAGATGAATCTGTCAGTTTTGTAAATTTTGTTTTGAACAAAGAGCTGTGTAGCAGCTAATGACACACACTGGAAGAGGGAGAAGTGAAAGCAGGCTCGCCTCCAGGCGCCTGCCACTTGCTGAGCATATTCAAAGGACAGCAGGACAGAAGGTGCCCGCCCGAACCCTCGAGGACTGACCTTGAGCTCAGACGTGACAGCATCTGTCATGTGGACACACAGGTTAGACCCAATGTGGGAAATTAACAAGAGGAGTGTCAGTGGGTCAGAAGCCCTAGGAAAGCAGAAAGCTGGCCGGCCTCCTCTCCCTGTCCGCCCCCTCATCTCTCATCCCAAATGACAAGCACAGATCTACCAAGGCCACTTCTGTTACCTGCAATTCATTTTTTACTGAAAACCATCTGTCAAGCCCTGGGCCAGAGGCACCATATATTCATATTCTCATTTACTTGCCATCCTGTACTCTAGGTCAAAAGCACAGAGGCAGTGAAAGTACTGACTCTGACACTTAACTAGCTGTGTCACCTTGGGAAAGTTTACTCATTTATAAAACAGGGCAAACACGACTTACTTGAAAATATTTCCATACGGTTAATCAAGAAAATGTATGTAAGGTGTTTGGCTTCTAGTAAATGAAAGCTTTATTATTAAAAGCCCTATGGGGGAAATATTTTTTAGATCATAAAATTAGACTTAGAGAAAGTTAAGTAATTTGTCTAAGGTCTGCCCTGACTTATCTTTTTAAATATATTTTTATCGATTTCAGAGAGGAAGGGAGAGAGAAAGAGATAAAAACATCAATGATGAGAGAGAATCATTGATCAGCTGCCTTCTGCATGCCCCACACTGGGGATGGAGCCAGCAGTTGAGGCATATACCCTGACAGAGAATCGAACCGTGACCCCCCTGGTTCATGGGTCAACGCTCAACCACTGAGCCATCACGGACAGGTTGTCCTGACTTTTTATTGCAAAGTACTCACTACTGACTGTAAGGATGAGACTTTACATGGTACATTTTATAAAATAAATCAGAAATATTTTTATTTATTTATATGAACTTTCTGAAATTTAGCAGAAATAAGGCAGCATTTTCTGAGCAATGCAGTAATAGTATAAAATATTTATAGAACATATGTCTATATGTGTATATTTCCATTTGAAAATCTTGAAGAATATATTTAAGGGATTAAAAAGTTTCCACTCTATTAACTTTGGCAATGAACACCACAGTGCCCAGATTATCATCTTAAAATACCAGTTGTCACTAAAAGAAACAATGGTCTTTGGAGAAATGGTTGATTGCAGCTCTTGGTCAGGAAACGTAACCCAAGTCAAATCTGGAATATCTTGTAATACATAAGAGCAAGCAAGCAATACAAACTACTAGGGTGTATCAGAAGGACTCAAGGCCAACTGAAGTCTTTCATATGAGAATAACAAGGTTTACAATACATCAGATATGTTCATATCCATGAGTTCATAATGAATCTAAAAGCAACAATAAACACCACCAAATTAAAAAACAAAACAAAATGAATTTGTCATCATAGAAAGATGTTAATGAACTAACTCATTATTTTGAAAATTGGGAAATAAGGGAAAAGAATATAGTTTTTTCCCTCTGAGATTCTTACATTAACTATACTACTAGGTAACTACATAGTAGATGGGGGCAGATTTGTCTATATGGTCACATTCTAGCTAATAAATGAAGAAATGAAAGAATTAGAATTTCATTTTGTACCCCCTAAAAAAATAATGGATATAGGCGTTGAAAGTCAAGCTATAGCATTACAAAGAAAAAGATAACCAAGCATTGTTTTATACGCTTCCCAAGGGAAGAAAGGAAAAAACAAACATACAAAAACAACAAAATACTACCTACACCAAAAACAAACAAAAAACCACCTAAATCTGGTCAAGTCTCTGGACTCAACTACCAATTTCAGAAATACAGAGAATCATGTTAAAATACTTGCACTATAAAGATTCAATCAGCAAAATCCAGATTGTGGGATATACCATAGTCTGGCTACTCAGTTTGGACTGTCGAGTGGCAGCAACACCACCACTGAAAGTTCATTAGAAATGCAGAATCATAGGTCCACCCCAGACCTCCTGACTCAGAGTCAGCATGTGATCAAATGGCAGGGATTTGTATGTGTTACGGTTTGAGAGGCGGTGATTGCACAGGTCACATGATAGTTTCTTTAACAAATAAACTACAATAAACATAAAAGAAGAAAATCTATAGATTAAAAGAACTTAAGAAAAAAAAATATCAACCACTTGCAATGTGCAGACCTTATATGCATCCTAATTAAACAAACTATAGAAAAAACCGATGAGACTATAGGAAATTTGGACTCCATCAGGATATTTGGAATTATTGTTTAATTTTAAATATAATCATGATATCAATTATTTTAAGCTCTTATCTTTCAGAAATACATGCTAAATATAGTTATAGGCGAATTGATAAAATGTCTGAGGTTTGATTTAAAGTACTATAGGAATAAGAAAGTGGTGAGGGTAAGGATAAAATAAGCCTGAGACTATGATTTAAAACTTGTTGGAGTTGATATATTGGCACATGGGTGTTCATTAGACTCTTCTGTCTACTTCTGTATGTATTTGAAATTTTTCGTAAGAAAGAAAGAGGAGTTCCACTGTGAAGAGAAAGTTCAAATAATGGAATAGCACTGGCCAGAAGATATGAATATCCACAGTGTCTCTGTGTCTGTAGACCTCTGGCATTTACCAGTGCAGCCACATTACTCCTTACAGTGTCCTAGAGTTGTAGGTGATGTTATCCTCTGTAGCAGCTAGAGAATGCAGAAGCTTGAATTCTATTACTTCCATGTCCTCATTTCCATTCTTGGAGGTCAGGAAGCATACTTGGCACCTCTTCCAGCAGAGTTTTGATAAGCTCTTAACAGCTGAGTATGTCTCTTGTTCATTCCTCTGCCTCTGTGCTTGTGGAGGTGCCTTGCCCTTGTGGTAATGGCCAAGATGTTCTCTGCCTTTGTTGCTTCATTTACAGACAGAGCCTGCGTATGTTTGGACCACGAAAGTCCTTATAGGGAGTCTTTTGTTGGTGCAGCGTAGCATCTGTACCAACTCCTGAAGCTCTGAGAAGCGGCTGGTGATGGAGAAATCATTCCTCTCAAAGGTTGGGAGCACCGTATTCAGTTAGGTAAACACTGCTAAGGTGGAGTGGCTGATTGCAGTAATATCTAACACAATTAGAAGGATGGACCCCTGCTGGTTTGGCTCAGTGGATAGAGTGTCAGCCTGTGGACTGAAGGGTCCCAGGTTTGATTCCAGTCAAGGGCACATACCTCAGTTGCAGGCTCCATCCCTAGTAGCGGTGGTGCAGGATGTTCCTCTCTCATCAATGTTTCTATTTCTTTCTCCCTCTCCCTTCCTCTTATCTCTAAAAATCAATAAAAATATATGAATAATAAAAAAGAAGGATGGGATGACTTGAACAATGACTGCCAAAAACACAGAGGAAAAGATGGTGGATCATAAGCTAATATCTGTCCCAAGGGAAGCCTCCTTTGTGGCATGCAAGCATTCGGAGACACAGATATGGCACCATTGTCCTAGCCCACCGAGCAGGGAGGTTCCAGAGCATGGTACTAACCTTCACCACAGACATAGGCCTAGAACAAGGCATTCAACTGTGCTAGAATGTTTGAGAAGCCGGAAAACAAAATGAAACAAAACAGGTGAGTGCTGTACTTGTGTATAATATTATAGAAGTAAATGTTCTCTCTTGATGAAATCGGATTTCTTCCCCACTTTCCCCCCAGCACTTTAGAATCACTTGAGGAGCTTTGAAAACGGCTGATTGCTGGGCTCTCAGACAGTCTCCCACAGCAGGTCTAGGGTGGGTGGGAGGAGCGCTCTTGGAGTCTGCACTGAAAATAGCCTCCCAGAGCCTGCGATGCTGTTTGTCCTAATTCCGTTCTATTTTGGAAATATTGATTTGAACTAATAAATAAATTGGCCTATGCCTCCCTGAGGCGTTCATGCTCCAGGACTCGTGGCTGCTTGGCTGGTGACTAGAGCCAACTGCCAGGGCTGCCCTTGGTGCAGGAATAAAGCTAACAACTGTTCCAGGTCTCCTGGAGCCCAAGGGAGTGGCAGGGTTAGTTACTGACAAATGCATTCTTAGAAGACAAGCTCCAAATCTTTCTGTCTCAGCAAGGCTCCCCAGTTTGATCCCCATCGACTTTTCTTCTGGATTCTTTCAGTTCTGAGGTATTGTTCTATTGATTTGGGAACTTAATCGTACCCTTGCTTATATTTTTAACATGTTGCATGTGTATATTTCTTCTTACTAAAATGGTAGTAAACTTAAGGAAAAAAAAGTCTGTTTTAGAATCCTTTTCTGATGCACTCTTAGGGACATTATTGTCTGCCTAACGGATACTTATTGACCCTGAATCACAAACAAATCCTAAAACATATATTCTATAGAATGTAAGGCCTCAAGTTTTATTATTGTTTACTATATCTACATATTCCATTTTAGGGAGATTTTAACTTTCCAAAAATTTTATTCATTCATTATGTGCCAACGCTGGCACTAGTGATTCAGCTCAGGTGCACTGTGGATGTTGACAAAAACTAATGATTCATTTAAAAATTCATAGGCCTGTATACCCACAAGAAAAAGGTCAATTTTAGGACATAATTTTTTTTAAACCCACAACAAACTCTAATGACCCATATAAGCTGTCTTTCTTAAAAGGTAGTTCTGGTCTGCGCTGTTTATCCACAGAATGTAAACTTCTGAGAATCAAGAGATGAGTGCTGCTGAAGTGTCCACCCCTGGAGCACAGCAGATGGCTGGAAAAGAAAGAAGCCCAAGGACTACTGAGCACAGCCCACCAACAGATTTCCAGGACTTGGGGTTAGTTATCGATGGGAGGTAACCTCTTAGAAACCAAAATTGATCACAATGTGTCCTAGAAATAGGGGGCTACACAACATCTTTTAATAGGATTTCCATTTGCCTGTGGATTTCTTAGGATGTAGAAGAATAGTAGGAGCTTAAAGGTGAATAAAAGAAAATTCCTTAGCTTTCCAATTAGTAGCAAAATTAGGATTCCAAACATAAACCTGGATGATAATCCAAATTCAAGTGGTTTCCCAAAGTAATCCCATCAACCTTTTTTGCTCCCTTCACTTGTTACATCTTGGATTTAATTCAAAGACCGAACTTGGAGAACTCATCCCCTACATCCACCAAGTGCAGCCTATTTGGAGACCTGACTTCAACTGAAATAGAGTGATCTTTTGTGAAGGTTGTGGCTGAAGTCTGAAGGCTGCCTGAAGGTTGTAGATATTCACGTAGTCGGGAAATGAAGCTGCTTATACTGCTAAACCCCTACTAGGAAACTTGACCATGAATAACCATAGCATCAAAAGGATATTCAGAGAACTTCATCCCACTGGTCATCTGGGTATGCCATGCCTATAAGCAGGCTGCCTCTATTCTCCTTACTTAATGAACTGTTTTCCTGAGAGGCCTCTATAACTCTCATTTCTTCTTTAATAACAGAAACTTAGACTCATCAATAGTCTGATATAATTGAACCAAAATCCCAGGACTAGCATTCTACGTCAGAATAAAGATTAGGCCATCTGTACAGTCTGTGGACCTGCTGCCATCTGTCCTACAAGCTCCAACCAGTGCAGGCCTCGGCTTCTTTCTTGATGTGCAGTCCCTCCCTGTCTGGCCTGAGTAAGGAGACAGATATATAAAAAATGCTTTAAGAAAACAACAGAAAAAAACAGGAAAGAAAATGATTAAACTGACCTTGTGATATCCTATAAGAGTAAGCATACTGTGAGGCCACCACTGTATTTTTGCACCTCAGGTAAATGAGAGGAAAATACAGAAGTATGCAATTTCAGCAAGGAAAACATCAAGTGCTGAGTTAAAATAAGGCAATGATTTTATTTTTCATTAGTGGCCCAGTGCATGGATTTGTGCTCATCGAAAGGAAATTAATTAGAAGAAATATTTTTAATAACATAACCCACGACTGAAGGTGAAATCATGTGGCCCCATGAGGAATCAGGCTCCCTCCTCTCTGGTTCCAGGGTGTATCACAAGAGAACCACTGCTGCCAAGTCACCACAGCTCAGCAGCTCCTGTGTTGAGCATCTGCCCCTGGTGATCAGTGTGCGTCATAGGTATCAGTGAGTCGGCCAGTCAGCCAGTCACTTGGCCTTTTATATATATAAATATAGATAATCATTTTTTTCCTATGTATGATAAGATATAATATAAAATTGATCATTTTAACTGTTTTAAGTACAGGTTGGGTCAAAAGCAGGTTTATAGTTCTGAGTACAGCAAACACAGAGTTTATTCTTGTATTATTATTTATTAATTACTGTATTATTTTCCATGTGAACAACTGCAAGCCTTCTCTTGCCCCACTTACCCTGTATATAATTCAGTGGTATAAAGTGAATTTACATTGTTGTACAACCATTACCACTGTCCATCTCTGTAACTTTTGCATCATCCCATTCTGAAATTCTGCCCGGTTAAACAATAATTCCTCATTTCCCTCTTCCCCAGCCACCGGTAGTCATTGTTCTATAACCTGTCTCTTTGAATTTGACTAACTCTAGCTACCTCATATAACTAGAGCCATACATTATTTGGTCTTTCATGACTGGCTTATTTCACTTAGCATGTTTTCAAAGTTCATCTTGCAGCATATATCAGAATTCATACACTTTTAAGGCTGAGTAACATTCCATTGTATATGTATATCACATTTTGTTTATCCATTTATTCATCATTGAACATTGAGGTGGTTTCTACTTTTTGGCTCTTATGAATAATGTTGCTATAAACATTGTTTACAAGTATCTGTTCGAGTCCCTGCTTTCAATTATTTTGGATATAAATGTAGAAGTGGAATTGAGGTAATGATCTTTTGTAAATTCTAGAACTTCTTAGTAAAGTTAAGTAATGAATGAAAGTGCCACAGAGAACTGCCCCCCCCCGCCTCGCCATTGTTTTGGCCCCTCTTTGTAGTCATTCATATTGGCTCTTCCAAATCACTGGAGCCTCATGTCAGTTAGATGATCACAAAATTCAAGTTACTTAGGAATCTAACTCAGCATGTGAATGGGGATATGTAAGGGAGTGGGACTTACACTTTATGATGTTCATCTTCTATGGGAAACCTGGGAAGCTGCTATTTTTGGATTGAACTAAAGTTCTACTATCTAATCTAATAAAAAAGTAATATGCAAATTAACCACTACTCCAAGACACCTAAGCCATGCCCACCAGCCAAACCACACCCACCAGCCAATCAGAGTGGCTGTATTCAAATTAACCCAGCTAATATGGTGGCTGGCAGCCATGGAGCTAGAGCAAACAGGAGGCTTTGTTGCCTGACTAGGCCTCTGCTCAAAGCAACAAAGTTTCTATTATAGAAGATAAATAAACCCCAGAAACCTGATTCCAGCCAGCCTTGCTGGGACATTGGATCAATGGGAGCTGTGGGCAGCCTAAAAATAGCCCTCAGCCCCTCACCCAGGCTGGCCAGTCATGCCAGCAGGTGGACATCCCCCAAGGGGTCCCAGATTGTGAGAGGGCACAGGCCAGGCTGAGGGACGCCCCCCCCCCCCGAGTACACAAATTTTTGTGCACCAGGCCCCTAGTATATATCATATAAATCCATTCCACTCTGTGTAAAATATAGTATTTTCACTATCTTGTAAAATCATAGCTATACAGCACTGGTTTCACTATTTTGAACTCTTCAAATAGAGACAATAAAGAAATAATTCTATGCAATAAGTATACTATTGACAGTTAATGACTAATCTTCATCAATTTTTATATGGACTTTATTATAAATAAAATGCTATAGAGGCCTTGACACAATGAATTTCAACCATTTCCTGACTGCTTTTGCTCCTTTACCTCAAAACAATGAAAAAGCCCTCTGCTCACTTCCTCCAGCATTTTATAGGGGCAGGGGGGTTATCTTCTTTGCCTCCTGCACACCTTTTTAGCAGTAAGAATGATAAAACAAGAATTCTAAAGACTATGGAAATCTAGAATAAAAAACCATGCATACTAAATCCAAAATCTTCAGTATTTTTGAAATGGACAGTGTTCATATTCTTATGAAAAAAAACTATATGAAATAGCCTTTAACGTCTGACACCATCTATCAAATTTCACTTCTAAGTGACAACCAAATGCCTTTGTTATGTGCATGATGAATCGCGTCCTTGTTTCTAATTCAGAACACACCTTATTCACCCTACAGAGATAATCAAGCTCTGCTTCTGCCCAGGGTAGTTGTCGAATATACTCGAAAATCCTGTAGTCCTTCTAATTAGGATAAACAGGCCAAAAATATTAACTGCATCCCATGAGAACTGGGTACATTAGGAAAATAAAACAAGATGTATCACCTCTCTCGGTCCATTGTATCTTCATTTCTGCCATTTCCCATTACGGAAAAGCTTGTCAGCCTGGTTCTGGTTGTGACAAGAATTATACTAAAATACTCATGAGTTTCCTCGGTCTTCCTGCTCACCATTGTCTTGGTATCTCTGTTGCTTAGCAACAAGGCCATCTTATCTATGCAGGCGAATAACCTTTAATATTAGTTGAAAGCCCTTCTTGGTTGTTCTTTTTAAAAAATAAAATTAAAAAAAACACAAAAAAATTTTGAAACATAAGCTTTTCTCACATGCATTTTAAATTGCATCACTTTTTTGTTGTTGTTGTTCGCTATAAGATTTCAAGAGAAAATTCACTGTGCAATTTTCAGATCGCTTCTGTATCATTTACCGCAATACCTTGCAGTCAGGCCAAATATAGAAATCTCAAAAAACAGAACACGTCGGAATGCCAAGGCGTACTGTGGTTGACAGCTTCTTTTGCAGCTTGGAACTGACTCCCACCTCAAAATCCACGTCGCCTAAGCCATGGATGGACACCAGTGAGCAGCCCCTGGATGGAGGCTAAACCTGAAACCAGGGAGAATAGCATAACCAAGCTCGCTGGGCAAAGGTCTTTGGACATACATTGTTCACCACAATGCCAAGGAAATGCCTGTCAATTATCCGTAAATGGCTTGTAAGAAAAGTGAGGGAGGGGTAAAAACTAAAGAGCAAAAGTCACATGTTCATACGAAGGACTAAGTATGCCATTCGTTTTCCGCTCTCTTTTATACTTGTCCCTCACCCCTCTCTCTCTCTCTCTCACACACACACACACACAGGCAGACTGCCACGGCCCTAATTTTGGTCTCTTTGAAATTGCTTAGGGGTTTGCCACACTGAACTTGGATGCTCAGGGAAAAGAGAGCACAGAGAGCTCTGAGCATGCCCAAGCCTGTGGGAGGCCACTGTGATAGTGGAGAGAATGAATGCACTATGATGAGTGCAGAACCGCTATTTAAGGGTAGTGCCCCTGTGAGTCCCATGCCCCTACCTTTGCCTCAGAGTTGGCAAGCTGTGGATTCAAATTCCTTCTGAGGACCAGGCACAATGATGCATCCAATATTCAATTCAAGACCCTCAGTCCATCAGCTCAAAGGTACTGAATTTCTCCTGAAGGTACTGGCTGTTCTGGGCAGCCTGTTAATCAATGCTCTTTGAATTCTTCTAGTCTCATCTAGAGCCCAAAGCAATTCCCTTTTCTTTCACTGATGATCTTGCCTTTTCCAATTCTCTCCTTGAAAAATACAGGTTGTATTTTTGGATTCTGCCCTTCCTTCCAAAACTGACCTACCATCCCTTTCCTAGTCAGGACAGAGGGGTGTCTAAGAGACAGCTTTCTGCTTACCATTCCTCACCTACCTTCCCCACCATCTGCATCTACATCTGCAATCATTTGCATGATCCACCCACTGTCCCCTGATATCAGCCTCAGGCTCCTGTGGCAGCTGCAGTGGAGAGATACTCCAGAGGACGTTTTTCCCCGGGGTTTCCTGCCCACATGGGATCTAATTTATCCACTTGGACTGAGAGCTGGACATGATGCTATTCAGAAAGTGCTCAGCTACATGTCTCTAGGCATGCTTGACCTCTTATTTTGTGGTATGAAGCACTTCCCTGGGTGAAAAGTCCATGTCCTACACTGGAATTCCTTGCTTTACATGATGGACGTGTTGCCCAAAAAGGTCGATGTAAAAAAACCTTTTTCATAAACGCCACCACATTTCATATGTTCAGGAAAGAGACTTACAATGAATCATTTCTTTTTTTAAAAAAAGGAATAATTCCCTTTTAAAATGCCCATCACTCCCTAATTTCACCCTGGGTAAGTGGTGATTTTCTTATTATGTTTTCATAGAATGAAGCCCACCCACATGTAATTTCATGACAACTGGAATAATTTCATATCGCAAGTCTATTGAAAACATTTCCACACTGAAGCATGCCTGAGCCCACACACACTTTTTCCAAAAAGGACTTGAAATTCTGGAGCTACACGATAATTGAGGGTAGGACCGTGTCCTATAATCCTTTGTTATTTTCTGTTTTACTAAACATAGTGTCTTATACATAGTAGGAAAGTATTAGATATACGTTGGAAAACAAATGCATCCAGCATCTGGGCTCACAGATAGTAGTAGCTTTGAGAAGTCTTTTAGTTTTGTAAAAATGAACAATATCGAAAAATAGTTGGCCACCTCAGTGCAAAAGGGAACTGGTAACTTCTAACATTTTCTGAAAAATCTTCAAAATCATTTTTAAGGACAAAGCAAAATGAAAAACGAAATAATCCATGGAAAGTCAAAGTCTTCACTCTTCTTCATGCTCTATATTACTTTCCCCTGAAACCGATAAACCGCCTCACAACCCACTTTTGTTTTGTACACATGTTCATTGGTCCCCTCTTTATGTACAGTCTTGTTTTCTATAGTTTCAGTTACCCATGGTCAACTGCAATTGATCAGGGGCAAAACTATGCATGGAAGATTACAGAAATAGACAATGTATAGGTTTTAATTACACGCTGTTCTGAGTATCGTTATGAAATCTCATAGTGTCCTGTTCTCTCCCACCTGGGCTGTGAGTGATCCCTTTGTCCAGAGTCACCACACTGCATTCACTCCCTGCCTGTTCGTCACTTAGCAGCTGTCTCAGCTGTCTGATGGACTGTCATAGTATCATAATGCTTGTGTACATGTAACCCTTATTTTACCCAATATAGTAAATCAATATTAACATAACTTTTATTACAGCATATTATAATTGTTCTATCTTTATTATTAATCTCTTACTGTACCTAATAGGAAAAAATGGAATATATACACTGAGTGGCCAGATTATTATGACCACCTGACGTTTGTAGGCAAATTAGTTATAATTTCGCGCTGAAGTTGCTAGAGGGCCAGGCCATTATAAATAGGGAAGCAGGTTAATTACCACAACAGTAGAAGTGATTTTTTTCTGAAGATATGGGTAAACAACTAGATTAAACAGCCTTTACACACACACACACACACACACACACATACAAACACACACTGAGTGGCCAGAGTATTATGACCACCCCATCAGTACTTCATTGGGCCACCTTTTGCCGTCAATACTGCGGCGATTATTCTTGGCATTGACTCACGAGATGTTGAAAGGTGATGCGAGGAACCTGACACCATGCCTGATGAATAGCACTGTTCTATTCCAGATTTGATGGCTGTGGAACCAGCTGCCTGATGGCTCTTTTAACTTCGTCCCACAAATGCTCAATTGGATTGAGATCTGGTGATTGTGGGGGCCACCTAAGCAAGATAGTCTCCCTCGTGTTCTTGAAACTATTCCTGCACAATACGAGCATCGTGGCATGGTGCATTGTCTTGTTGGAAGAAGCCATCTCCATTAGGATACGCCATCAACATGATAAGATGAACTTGATCAGAAACAATACTTAGGTATGTTGTGCCTACATGAATTAAAGAGCCCAAATCATGCCAGGAAATCATGCCCCAAACCATAACACTGCCCCCACCAGCTTGAAGGGTTGTACTTATGCATGTGGGGTGCATGTTTTCATGCTGTTTCCACCAAATTCTCAATCTGCCATCTGCATGATGCAACTGGAAATATGATTCATCGAACCACATGACTTTTTTCCAATTTTTGACTGTTCAATCCTTGTGTTCCTGTGCGAATTGGAGACGTTTTATCTTGGTAACTGCAGACAACAAAGGTGTTCGAACAGGCCTTCGGCTTCCATATCCCATACCATGCAGTGTACAGCTATTTTCCTACAAACATCAGGTGTTCATTAATAATCTGGCCACTCAGTATATGTATATCCCACATTCAAAGGCTGTTAAGTCACGTTGTTTACCCCTATCTTCAGAAAAAAAATCACTTCTACTGTCGTGATAAACAACCTGCTTCCCTATTTATAATGATCTGGCCCTCTAGCAACTTCAGCAAGATATTATAGCTAATTTGCCTATAAACATCAGGTGGTCATAATAATCTGGCGACTCAGAATGTATGTGTGTGTGTGTGTGTATACTAGAGTATATATTATACTTGAGTCCTGTTACAGGAAGATTCTTGCAAGAATAGAGCTTCCTTGGGTCTATTCTTGCAAGAATAGGGATTCCTGTGGCTGGAGAGAAGCAGAGAAGAGAGCAAAGCCTGCTGAGGTGGGCTCTGCTCCCTTCTCCACTGCCTCGGCTCTGCTCCCATGTCCACTGCCTCAGCTTCCTCCCTTCACCGCTTTGCTCCCTTCTGCAGCACTTGGCTTCCTTCTACGCTGTCTTCAATCTTCACTCTGCACCTACAGTGTGTGTGTGTGTATATATATATATAATGTCTACTCCATGCCAGGAATGATCAGCACAGACATGGTCCCAGTACTCCAAAGGACTTGCACAAAGCCATGGGCCTGCAACTATCATTTGAGGGGGTCTGTTTGATTCCACCAAACTGTATACCTTCCATCACAGCCACTTGCACCTCAAGTATCCAAAAGAATGTGTTGTAAACAAATGAATCTATTTCTTCAAAACTGAACTTAATTATCCTTCGCCCTGCCAACACTGTGTTCCTATGGGGCTCCCAGTACTTGCTAATGGTGCCAACAAAGTCTTAAACTCTAGAATCATCTTACTTTTCCTTCTTTCTTGCCTGTCAATTTGAATCCATTCTCATTGGCTCTCTCTCTTTTCTTCAGTCATCACCTTTATAACCTGCCTGTGTTGATTTTAGTTAAGTCTTTTACTGCTCCTCATCTAAGCTATTGTGCTGCTCTTCTAGTTGGTGGTGATGGTGCTAGATGACTTTTCCCAAGTACATTGTCTGCGAAAGGAGAAGGATGGTTCTTCTCTAGGGAGAATGTCCCTTGTCCATTTTTCTCCATGGCCACATGTGGAATGGACATGATGGGGAGATGGTTCCATGGTCTGTGCCTCTTGAGTAACCCACTTCCCAGATTGGTGGACTGCTGCAGAATCGAGCTGTCAAGAACATGGGCAGCATGAAACATTTGATCTCTTTCTTAGGGCACTACAAAGGAATGTGACACCTCCAATTCCTTCTGTTCTGTTTTGTGTTGTTTTCTCATGACACAGCTCAGGGCTCAGGTCCCAGGAGAGAATATTCCACTGGCTTCATTTTGGTCATACATCCATCCCTTGAGTAAGAATTCAGGTTCCCTGGGCATCACATTGTGTGGGTAGAGGATGGGGTAGATCCCCTGACAAAAATTGGGCTTCTGATGGTAATGGGTGATGGACGGGACGCTGGCTAAGTAAAAGCAATAATGTCCACTCAGAAGGTGTTACTATATATAGTTCTGGTTCCTTTTGATAATCTGTGGGGGCCTTTGTATTACATTTACTGTGAGAAAATCAAGAGTTAATACCCTTAACCTGAGAAATTCAATTATTTAGGTAATACATCAACGAAGTTTTCAAACTCCGTTCCACTTAGCTGTGCATAGTTCTGGCTGCGGCCAGACAAGGAATTTATTATAATAATGACCTTTTAACACGGCTTAAGCTCCTATCCCTGCAGGGGTAAGCAACGTGAAAATATTAAAATGCTGTAGTCAGCATGACATGATCTTGGCACAACTTCTCCTACTCAAGGGCCCATATGTTCCTAGTTATTGTTCTTCAATTAATCATGCATGCTTTCAGAACTGGCATCTCATGATGATTTATATCATTCACCTGCCTCTTTGGGGAGGGGGGAATCACACGCAGTTAGCAAATGTTTATTGAGTGCCTACTAAGACGGTGCTACACAGATGGCACACCATCTAGTAGGCACACAATAATCATTTGATGAACTAGTGAGTACAATGTGGGCAGTGTGAAATGAATTAGACTTAGGTCTTGTGCACCAAGATCTATGTTCTGGGAAGAGAGATATAAAATACCAGCACATGCATAGTTGTCATACAAGGTAGAACATAAGACCAAAAAAGGCAACAGAAATTCCGAAGAAAGGGAGCTCACTTCTAACAAGGGCAGTGCATTACTCTGCTGGGGTTGCCACAACAAAGCACTGCAAATTGGGTGGCTGAACCAACACAATTAATTTTCTCACGATTCTGGAAGCTGCAAGTCTGAGATCAAGGTGTCAGCGGGGTTGATTCCTTCTGATGCTTTTCTCTTTGGCTTGTAAATGGTTGTCTCATCTCTGTATTTTCACAAGGCCTTTTCCTCTGTGTCCTAATCTTTTCTTCCTATAATAATGCCAGTCATATTGGATTGGGGCCCACCCATATGACGTCATTTACCGCAATCACCTCTTTAAGGGTCCAACTTCTAATACAGTCATATTCTGAGGCAGCAAGGCTTGAGATTTCAAAATGTGAATCTGGGGGCGGGCAGGGTGGTATAGTTCAGCCCACAGCAGGTAGTAAGGGATAGAGTCATGAGGGAGGCAGCTCGGTTGTGTTCCCTCTCATTCAGATTTGGAATAATCAATGTGTGACATTACCGTTGCCACAGAGCCAGAGCGACATGGTGGGTTTCCACTGACCAAGCCTGAACCTGAAAGTGATGGAAATATGATTGATATACCATATAGTTACTCATTTAAAGGATACAAGTCAGTGTTTTTAGTATGCTCACAATGCTGTGCAACCATCCGTTTTAGAACATTTTCATCACCTCTCCCCCTCAAAATGCCTCACCCCTTAGCAGTCACACGTCAGTTCTCCAAACCCTCCCTCCAAACCTAGGGAATTATTCATTAATTTTCCATCTCTATAGATGTCCCTATTTTGGACATTTCATATGAATAGAATCATATAATGGTAGCCTTCTTACAATCACAAGGAGGAAAAATCTCATTGGTGAATGAATCTTACTCAGGGAAGCCAGAGTGAACAGATGCGGAAATGGGACATTAGGTCCTAATGCATAATCTGAGCCAAGTCAAGCTACATGAAACCAGTCCTACTCTTCAGTTTCTGCCGTCTTTTTTGTTTTTGTTTTTGTGGTTTACTTTTTATTCAAACGAATTAAAATCTGATTTATTTTGTCACTGTCACCACAAGAGTCCTGGTTGGTGAACACTCCAAACAAGGCTTTGGTGGGTCAAGCGGTTAAAATCTTAACAGGGAAAGGATGTATTTAGGAGGGATTAGCAAATGAGCGCTAATACACTTTAATACATCAGGTGAATAGTTTTAAATTTTGAAGAGCAATAGCAATAATTATAATTAGGTCTGATTTAATTATAAGGGGAACTAATAACTGAAGCAGAAAACTGTAAGTCTGCCACTTGCTCCCATTTGAGGCCAACCTCCTCAACCTGGAAAAGCACATATTTGCATAATTGGCTCCTTTGTTCTTTTACTTGCTTCAAGTAAGTGTCTGAGAATAATACCACTCTATTGTTTCCACTGATATATACTATAGAAATAACTTTCTTCTTGACAGCAGACCACTAAACTTACCATTGTCGTTAGTGAATTTAATTAGTATAGCAAAGGTATAGATAAAACCTTTGGAAAAGATAGAATCCAAAAGTCATCACTTTTTGTCATATGATTACTCCAGAGGATGAAGCTGAGAGGACCCTGGGAAAGTTAACATCACTTTAAAATCATAAAATACTTGTCAAAACTTGGATTAGACATTCTTGGACTCTCATAGAACCAAGAACACTACTCCTATATACTGGCAGGGTAATTTTTTAAATTATCAAGACTTCTGAATGTCATGGTTACCAGAAAAGGGGAGAGAATAGTTCTGGCTCCTACAATGATATTATTATTTAACTGGAAGCCCAGGGCACAAATTCATGAACCAGTGGGGTCCCCAGGCTGTGGGATTGGGCTGAAACCAGCTCTCCGACATTCCCGAGAGGTCCCAGGTTGCAAGAGGGCGCAGTCCAAGCGGAGGGACCCTGCAAGTGCATGATGGGGCTGGGGAAGAACGTGGGAGGTTGTTCAGCCGGGGAGGGACACCGGGAGGGCTCCAGGGTGTATCCCGCCCGGCTTGCTAGGTCCAGGATTGGCCTGACCCCAGCAGCAAGCTAACCTACTGGTCAAAGCATCTGCCCCCGGTAGTCAGTGCACATCATAGTGACTGTTTGACCAGTCGACTATCTGCCCCCTGGTGGTCAGTACATGTCATAGTGAGTGGCTGAGCATCCTTAGCATATCATTAGCATATTATGTTTTGATTGGTTGAATGGCTGACTGGTGGAGTGGATACTTAGCATATTAGGCTTTTATTATATAGGATTATATAGGATAGACTTAGTTTTCAAATTTCTAGGCACCTAAACACCTAACTGCCCAATTATAAAAGTACATTTTAATATTTCTACTTGTTAGAATATTTAGCAGTTATTTCTAAAAGCCTTTAGGAAGGCTTTTTGTAAAACATATAAAATAATGGAATATTAAATGTACAAAAATCAGCTGTGAAAATTATAAACACAGCATAACTTCAATTATATAAAATAAAAGCACAAATAGTATAGAAAGGCTCTAAAAATGACATCAAAATATTAACAGAGGTATTTGTGATTGGGTGGCACAATGGGTATTTTTTCTTTCTAGTTACAGGTATTTTCTAATTTCTCTTTAATAAGCATAAGTTGCTTTTATAATCACTATTACATAGAAAATCTGTGCATTCCACAATTTGACCTTCAATAATTTAAAAAATATGTATTAAAAAAAAATCAGAGAATGATTTAATCCATGATACTAAACAATAAATATCTTGGTCAAAAAGTTGCAAAGTCAATTGTCATTATTTTATGAGCATTGCTCACATCTGTGGTAGGTGCTCATTTATTATCAAGTGCTTCTGGATTAGAAATAAAAGTTACTTCACAGGTTCTTATATGAGCGGGACCTAGAGAACTGCAGATCTCATCACAGCCTGTCCAAGCAGCAGTTATAGGTGGCTCATATAGGACGTGCTTTACCGAGTGTGTGTGTGTGTGTGTGTGTGTGTGTGTCCTTCCTTAATGCTTCCATTTTCTTCTAAGGCATCCATTGCCCTCCTCAGGGGCCCTGGCCATGTACTCAGGGCAGAAATCATCACTCTGATCCCAAAAGGGAATGACTTGTTATTATCCTTTAAACTTAGTGGAATCCATTCATTGCAGTTGTCTAACTCTATTAAATATTTAAGTGTTAATAGTGTTTATGCCTAACAATGAGAGAAAGTATCTCCAACTAAGGGAATTCGAGGTGATGTTGAACAGGCAGCTTAGATGCAGGGCGGGGGGCGGGGGGGAGGGAGGGGGAGGTTGCCAGGGGAAATAACTCCTTGTCCCTGGAATCAGACTAAATCTCCAATTTGGGTAAATAGCAAATAGCTTCAGTTTCCATTTCGTACTTAGGAAGGCCAGCTGACATGGTCGTTCACCTTTTCTCCCTCTTATTCTGAACTTCACACATCCCTCTCCATCCTTGGGCCATTACACTAACCCAAGTTTCTTCTCGTACTGATGCCCACCACTTTGATCTAAGTTGCTTTTGAGTAGAAAGGTAAATATCTTTTTAAAAATATGTTTTTATTGATTTTTAGAGATAGAGGAAGGGAGAGGGAGAGAGAAACACCGATGAGAAAGAAACATTGATTGCTGCCTCTTGCATAACCCCTACAGGGGACCAAGGCCGCAACCCAACCATGTGCCTTGACAAAGGGAATCGAACCACTAAGCCACACCAACTGGACAGAAAAGTAAATTTCATGTGTACACAGGAACACAGCTTTTGTAGTTTGTTGTTATATATCTTAGCTGCTCAGAACTCCAGGAAAGGGCTGTAAGTCATATTCTGCAGAACATACCTCCTAAGCCTCATAACTTATTACAGACAAATGACCACTGTCCTCAGAGCTCTGTGAGTCTCAGATAACAGTTGGCTCCTGCATTAACAGGGTAGAAATGTGCATGAAGACTTGGCCAGCTTAGGAGTGAACAGCAGGAGTAAACAAGAACATCCCCAACTCTATCGTGAAAACCTGGCCACTGTGGGTGAACAGCTGGGCTGCCTTTGGTGGAATGCAGTTTGCCAGAAATCAATTAGCCACAGGTAGGAACAATGGTCTCTCTTTCTTCAAGAAATTTAGTTTGGAATTTTTACTTCATTGGGTTTTTATGCACAATCTATAATAGAAATGCAAATCCTCAGGTCCTCTGCTTACAACACTTGACACCCATATTTTGATGTCACTAGCACTTATCATTCAGGTCTCAGCTCAAGTGTCATCACCTTGAAGAGGCCAGCCCTGATGGGCCAACTTAAAGGAGTGCTCCCAGCCTCATGCTCTCTGTCACACTAACCTGTTGTACAGCCTTCATGACATTTGCAACTGCATGAAGTCCATCTGTTGGTTTGGTTTATATGGTTGTCTGTCCCCCTTCACCAGATTGTAAGCTCCACAAGCACAGAAACTTTGTCACCATCATGACGTCAGTGTTTACTAGTAGAATAATACATAGAACTTTCTAAGTACTCAATAAATTTATTGATCAGAGTATTGGAGATTCAAAAAGTTATTCAATAATGTAAAATGGTGCAGTTACTTTGGAAAACACTTTGGCAATTCCTCAAAAGATTACATGCAGAGTTATCATAAGCTCTAGGAATTCCATTCCTAGGTATATACCAAAGACAAATGGAAACATATGCCTGAAACTTGTATATAAATGATCATAATTATCCATAATATAAGAGAATAGAAATAACCTATATTTCTATCAGCTGATGAATAAATAAAATATGATCTCTCCATACAATGGAATATCATTTGGCAACAGAAAGGAATGAAAACATGTTACAAAATGAATATAACTTTAAAATATTAAGCTAAGTCAAAATGCCATTCACAAAGACCACATATTATCTGATTCCATTTCTATGTAATGTCAAGAATAGGCATATCTTTGTGGCAGAGAGTAGCGTAGTGAACACCTAGAAATGTAGAAGTTGGCCAGAAATGGGGAGAGATGACTAGTGGATACAGGGATGATGAAAATGTCCTAAATTGATTATGGTGAATACACTAAAAGCCATTGCATTGTACACTCTAAGTGATTGAAGAGTACAATACTTGTCCAGCTTAGGAGTGAACAGCAGAAATATTGCAAGAAATATGAATTATATCTCAATAAAGCTATTATTTTAAAAATGATTTACTATGCATGATTCCTAAAATTGTTTATTTATTCAATCTTTCAACATGTATTCATCACTTGCATTGCAACAGGCTGGTGCTAAATCAGGAAAATCACAGGTCAACAACTATGGGTCTACCTTAAAGAAGAAATAATCAATTGAAATGTTATAGTCTCTAGACCAACTCCATACCTTATTTCACATTCTGTAGAAATCTGATGATAAGAAATGGTGTGTAATGGAGAATGCTATCTGTTAAGTACACATTACCTTTTTTCTCAGACACATAACTAGATTATATTTCTTAGTTTCCCTTGAAGATGGGTAGCCTTGTAACCTAGCTTTAGCCAACAGTCTGGGAAAGTAGGTAATATAGCAGTTTCAATTCTGGCACATAAAATCTTGTTTTGCCTGCTCATCCATGCACTGCATTTCTTCCCTTCTGTCATTGGGATGAAAATGAGTGTGCTGATCCAGGAAGTCACATTTTGAAGATGGCAGAATCTTCGTCTACCTGGGTCCCTGAATGACTACATACACAGTGCAAACCTCCCAACCTGATCCAATATTGCAGCGTTATGCTAGGAAAAAAATAAAACTCGAATTCTAAAGCAACATTTAGTGTTAACCTAACTAACACTCTAGAGAAATAACTACAAAGACAGAAATATTGCACATGATGAGGCCCCTTCCAGTTTAAAATCTATGTTTGTAGGTGCTATCTTCCTTCAGATGCAAAGTGATAATTTTACCAGGCTTTGATTAGATATGAGTTATTCCTTTATTTCTTAAAAGCTGGTTTGGTTTCTTCAATTTATTTATTTGTTTTGGGGACTCCTATTACTTCAGCAATCAGGTACCTGGAAAGATGCTGACAGGGGAGAGTGTAGTTGTGGTTAAATGCAGTGGTACAGGAAAATGATGGCCTCTTAGCAAAAGCATTGCCTCTTCCTGTCTCCCCCATATCCCTTCCTGATTTATTTTCCCATTTTAGCTTTCCTTCTTTACTTCTTTGTGACTAACCTGGATAGTAATTTAAACCTGATTTCATTCATTTCATCATCCTAGGTGGCAAAGAACACTCTTTGGGATGGATTCTAACTCAGGGACTACAAACAACTTTTTACATTTGTTGCAAAAAGCTCATTTTAGGAAGGCCACGTTGCCATAATAATATTATTAGGCATTTGATAAAACAAGCAAACAAGGAAAGAAACAAAAACAGTTGTCCTGGTGTGAATTCACTTGTGAACAAAATTGATAATTACTTTCCATTGTAATTTCTGTATTTACTGCAAAGCCCCAATTCTTTCACCTGTGCAGAAATAAGAGATGGTGGACAGTCAACGAGGACAATTCTGTTACCCTTCCTCTGTGCTCTTGCTATCAGAGGACCAAGAGAAGAGGAGGAAGAATATGGAAGAAAATATATCGAACCAAGTAGCACCAAGGTTCCATATACACACACACACACACACACATACACACACACTCTACTAATGTGTGTGTGTGTGTGTGTATTTCATCTCTGAAATGATATACACCTCTAGGTAATAATAGGGGTTATCTCTGGGGAATGGAAGTATAAGTACTTAATTCGTCCATATGCTTAAATGGATTTTCTCCAAAATAACTTACATTTACACCAAGAAAATGCATTTTCAAAGCATGCAGTGGGATAACTAAGAACGTTCTTATTGTGTACTCATTTATTTTCAGATTTAATAACTCAATCCCTCATGTGTAAATAAGCTCACGACAATCCTGGTTTCTGCCCATTGTCCCCACATGAATGACTCCCCTCTTTCATTCTCAAAAGGATTCCAGTTTGAAAGAAAAAATTTTGATCATTTCACTTCTGGGATATAAGATCACAAGATTTGAAACATGTATGTGAAGCAATCAGGATAATGAGAAACTAGATCTGTGAGGAATTCATAATTTGTCAGTTCAAAATCTGAATTTTCTCTAATCCAGAAAACGATTCTTAACAAAACCTGAAGGACACTTGCCTGCACAGATTCCACACTTGCATGATTTAATTGTCTGAATGAGTGGGAGAAATGACTACAGCAGTCCTCGCCATTGATGTTTAGCACAGGGCTAAGAGTACTTGGGTCAAATGAAATATTTTAGGGGGAAACGCGTTCCAGAAGACAAGTATCTATGATAAAAGAACTGCTCTTAAAATGATTTCTTCTTTCCTTTGTGGATTTTACAGGACTGTGAACTACTTAAAGATTTGGGGACCAAGACAGGCTTCAGATAGAAGCAGCACTTATCTCGTCTGCAAGTTTAGTAGAGTGAGCCTCTGCAAGTCCATGCCAGGACCATTGACACTCTCCCAGCGGGGAACCAGCAGGCTCGGAATGCGAGCTTTTCAAATGTAAAGTAGGGTGTTTTAGCCCCCTACCTTCTTCTCTCTGACAGCAGACAACTTCAAGTCTTAAAAATTCAACCCTGGATTGTTACAAGGGCATTTGTAAGGGCTGAGTACAGCTTGGGCTGCAAGCCACGGTCTTTATTCAGGCTAAAGCCCCAGGAGGCAGGAGACTGATTTGTATAAGCTGGGAGTTCTATATTTTCCTGAATCCTCTTTAACTGTATTAGCATTATGCTGGAATCTGATAGGGAAACTTTTACTTAATCCTAGAGATAGCGGAGTTAGTCTGATCCTCTGTGCTTTCTAAGTTAGATGTGGCAAAATAACTTCATAATAAAGAAAAATCTCCCTTTACCCATGTATTTTTGGAAATGGGGTCATTCCATGGAGTTGCAAGAAAAGCATTTCAGCCCTGGCTGGGTGGCTCAGTTGGTTGGAGCACCAGCCCATACACCAATAGGTTATAGGTTCGATTTTCCTGGTCAGGGTACATACCTAGGTTGTGGGTTCCATCCCTGATCTGGGCTCTATCTATCTACCTACCTACCTACCTACCTCAACATATACCTAGGGGAGATAAGACAGAGTGGGATAGAAATAAAAGACTGCCCCCAGGTTCTCAGTGTCTCATCTCCATCTGTCCTGCTGTGGAAGAGGTCCGGCCTTGACTTCATCAAGGCTAGAAGTAAGACCCAGAAATTCTGTGCCATTGGTTCTTGGTTCAGTGCAGTCTTTGTCCCCATCCCACTAGCTTAGCCTGTGTTCCTGACTGCACCCTCTCTCCCCACTGCATTGCCCTACCTAGTACTCAGGCTTGGGCTTGGCCACTGCTTGCACCCCACATGGTTGCTGCACCCACATTTTGGAGCCTGTGCTTGGGGCCCACAGGGTACTAGGACCTCATGGCTGCTGCGCACCAGTGAACAGGAGAATGACCGGGGATTACCAGGGCAGAGCCTCCTGTTAAATTGATTAGATTAGATTACGTGGGCTTCAGAAGAAGCAGCAGCTCTCTTTCAAACGAACCAATTTCCTAATCCTTCCTAGGCTTGTACGGGGCTCTCCCCATAACCAATCCATTTCCTAGACTTTCCAGGGTTCTCTGTCCCTTATCCAATAGGATTCTTTGCCCAAGCCAGGCACTTTCCCTCTACAGTTGCCATCCTGGCACCTTCTGGGTATGCATCCAGCCAACGAATTCCTCTGCTGCTTTCTTCCCCCCCCCCCCTCATAATCCTGCTAATGGTCAGTAACACACCCTTCCTGCCCTCTTTGGGGGGGGGGGAATCGGGTCCCAGGGGCAAAGGATGAAGGGGTCCAGTAAGAATGCTTCCTAGTGATGCAAGCTTATTGTCTGACTCAGCTCCCTAGTTCATGATGTTTAATGTCTGATTCCCTTTGGTTCCTGCCTTTACATAGAACTAACTAGCTAACTATGCTAATCACTGAAATTTTTTAAAGGGAAAAATTCTAACATGTTAAATTTCTCATATCATTTAGTTTCTAGATACTTAGAGAGCCAAACACTATGGGGAAAAAACGAAGGAAGGAAGATGGGAAGGGAAGGAGGCAAGGTAAGAAAGTAAAGAGGAAAAAAAAAGAGAAAATGAAAGGAACAAATAGCTGATCCAATTACCAGGGGAATACCAGGGGCGCTGCGAACTTTTCACATGTTGGAGTTACCAGTGCTCCTGAGTTTAAGGGATGTCATCCAGAAGTATAGTTTTTCTTGCACTGTGATTTTCCTGAGTGAAGACAACTTGAAAGACAGTGGAAACACAGAAATAATTTTCTGCCAATCAGAAGAGACAGCAATCCCAAGAGAGAGTTAATCATTTCTTTAGGAACCGAGTGGACTCCATAGCAGCAGATCTCCCCTGGAATCTGTGAGTCTGTGTCAAGCTCTAAGTACTACTGTAGCATTAACACTTACTTACTTTGGGATAGTGGCACACAATGAAGCAATCAGATCCAGTATTAAATTCTTTGGAAAGAGCTGACTGCTCAAGGACTAACACGATGTGAATTAAATTATGCTGTGGTCCCAGAGGACCTGGGCAACAGGAATTTATGCTGTGACTTTCGGAACAACTCTGTCTTGGGCAGGGGCAGAAGCAGGGGCAGGGGCAGGGGCAGGGGCCAGAGACAGTGACCTCAGTCTTCCTGCTGTGGAGCTGGAGAATAATTTATGTGCCAGGAGGGAGAAGAGTTTCTCCTTTGCCTGAAAACACAGACTATTTTTAACTCTCTCAGTTGAGAAAATTCTGACTTCTGGCTCAGGCACCTTTTAGATTAACATGCTTCCTAAAATTGAAGTGACTCATCAGACTCTGTACTTTGAGTGGGCTGCTGGCAGCCTCTGGAGACGTCCCTCCAGCCACCCACACACTAGATAACTAGGGGAAACCTGACTGAGGGGCTGTCAAGGAAAAGACCCAAAGCAGGACAAAGGGTGAACTTCCTTATCACTGAACAAAGGCTGTCTTGACCAAAAGGTGAAAGAGTGCAGAAAAAATTCAACTTGTTTTTGTTGTTGCTTTCTTTCCACTTTATATGCTCAGAGAACTGCTTTGTTTTCAGTCTTCTTCTTCTTCTTCTTCTTCTTCTTCTTCTTCTTCTTCTTCTTCTTCTTCTTCTTTTTAATTTTTTTAATATGGAGGAGGGAGGGAATTTGGCGTTAATAGGGAACATTTCAAACCTGAATTGTTACAAGAGCATTTATTTGTAAGGGCCGAGTCTCAGCAAAGGTGGTGAGAGAGTACGAAATGTGAGCTCCATTTGACAGAAAAGCAATTTCAATCTTGGCATTTCAGAAAGGAGAAGAAAGAAGCAAGGCAGCATTCCCCCGACTGCTCTGTGCAGGGTGTTAGTACATCAACGATCTCATTTAACGGGCTTTGACTCAGTGACAGAAAACACGGGCAGTGAACAAATCCCAACTCGCACACATAGGAGATGAAAAGTTCCCAAAGGCCGCTGGTTGAGATGGACAGAGAGAGACAATAAGTAATGGGGTTGATGTGGGAGAAAAGGTGGAACTGTCTGGAGCGAAATGGGAGTCCATAGAAACTATCGATCTGCCCATGCCAGCTTCACCAGATGGCCCAAAGCCCTGGAAAGCTGGCTTTGGGTCAAGTTGTCCAGGAAACACCATAAGCCTGCAGCAGTTTTTCAGACAGGAATTTATACCTTTATTCAGAATGGACCACTTGTGGCCTCGTTTACATAATGTGGGCTGCTGGTCTCATTCACCTTTCTATGCCCAGCACCTGACTGGACACTTAGCCAATAAAGCAGCTCAACAAATGCTTATTGAATTAGTGCCATGAAGGGTTAAACAAAATATATATGTCTTATTTGAAAACCGGCAGACTCTTTCACAGTAAATTTTGTCCTAGGAATAGTTAAAAAAGAGAAAACGGGAGACTGAGAAGAGGGGGAAAGACACGGTGATTTAGATGATACCACAGGAACGAAGAATTCTGCAAAGCAGCTTTGGGCACTGGGTGAGAAAAAGGAGGCTGAAGGAAAGTATTGTGATGGCCTGGAACTGAGCTCCTGGGAAATGTCTGGAATTTAAATAGCAGCTTTTCTGTGCTGGGTTTGCAGGTACAATGGAATAATAACTTCTTTCTCCTCTCCCGGAGCTCACATTCAGATGGGGAGACTGACATTAATCATGCATTGAAGGTAGCTACAGATGTAGCCAGGGTGTGTGGTGATGATGGCGGTAGTGGTGGTGACGGTGGTGGTGGAGGTGACGGTGATGATGGTGATGGTGGTGGTAGTTATGATGGTGACGGTGCTGGTGCTGGTGATGGTGATGATGGTGGTGTGTGTGTATAGACAGCAGCTGTTGCTCTGGACAGGGTGACTCATGGCAGCCATAGAAGCCATGTGACTTCATCCAGTATGTATGTCCTCTAGCATGAGACCACTGAGGATAAAACGTATGCTGCTTGATTTTGTACCCTGCAGATAAGAGGCAGAATAAAGCTGTCATATAAATATGTCAAATCCTTTTTTTGGGACAGAACACAACAAAGCTGGGTAAAAATAAAATGTTGTGGGTTCATTTTTTGGCATAGGGGGATTTTAATCTATTCATTCTAGCTATACGAACTTATTCCTAATATGTACCAGACATCATGTTCGCTCTAATAAATAGAGAGATGCAATCCTTGATCTCACAGAATTTAAAATGTACAAACTTGGACCAGGGCTCACAAACTCAAGTGCCTCTGCAATGAGCACCAGTTAGCCATTGTGGCCAAATGGCGAGCGTTCATCTTGTCCAGGGGCAAACCACATCTCACTTCCCGGGACTGTTGCCATCAACCAGGTAAGTTGCCATCAACTTAATGATCACCACGTGTAATTTTCATAGAAGCTAAAAATCCATATGTTTATGTGAAATGTTCTAGCTTTTTAAATGTTCCTAATAAATTCAAATTTTCCTAAACATTATGTGGGCCAAACACAGTACCATCTACAGTCCGTAAGTGGCCTGTAGTTCTCCAATTGGTCACGTCTGTGTTAAACGATTCTAACAAATCATTATGACAAAAAGAATAATCCAGGTACACCCTGAAGCTGGGAAGGGGCCCCTACACTAGTCTAGAAACGCTTCCAGGCACAGCTACATCAAAGTTACCATGTGGAGGAGAGAGCTGCTCACGTTATTTGATTTGAATTTCCACTTGACTTTGGCGGTTGGATGTTGTTTTTGAGATTCCTTGTGCTCTCCCTGTATTTTTCCCTATTCTTTCCGCTAATTCAAACTCCGACTTTCTGTGTTACTGCCTCAGGGGAAATGTGTCAGGACCAAGGTGGAATTATTCTGCAAATATTTCTGGCTTTCATTTTTCAAGGCATCAAACTTCAGGCGCAATTTGCAGAAGAGGTTAATGGAAGAAGAATTTTTCAGTACAGACCGTCTTAAATCACCAAAGGACAAAACAGCACTGACTGACCTAAGCAAGAAAGAAAGTCCTCCTAGACTAGAAAGAGGAGAAGCGCAGGAAGAAATAATCACAGGGTTCAGAGCAGCGAGGATTCCAGCTCCTCCTCTTGCAGATACAGTCACTGGTACATCTAGGCAGAGGGGTCTGTAGGCAGCTGAAAGAATAGCCCAAGAATTTGGTGGAAATGACATCTCCCAGTTTCCCATGTTTATGACCAAAGAACCTTTGCATCTTCCCTGACACTAGAGAAGGTCTTGGAACCATGGCACAGCTCTAAGGGGAGCAGAGAGTCCCAGGGGCAACCAACTGAGGTTTTCTTTCTCCCCATCAGGGGCTAAAGTTAAAATAGATTGAGCCACAAAATCTGAGAATGCGGCCTGAAATTCACACCTACTCCTGCTTTTGGTTATAGACTTCACGTGCTGAAGTGCTGGTGTTTTCACATAAATTCCTTTGGAATCTTTCTTTTTAAAATGCAGATATGGCACATATTTTTATTTTTTGTCAGTAATTCTGTCTCCAGACCCTTAAAGACTCCAAAGACAGTCCCTGCTATTCTCCCTCCAGAAATTCAGGTGCAGGAGACTCTTGTACTTTGGAGGAAATCTCCTCTCACCTTGACCTCAGGGAGCAGAAGTTTAGCTTAGATTGAGGCTGTAGCCTGGCCAGTGTGGCTCCGCGCTTAAGCCTTGACCTATGACCCAGGAGGTCAGGGTTGGATTCCCTGTTGGAGCACATGCCCAGGTTGTGGGCTCGATCCCCAGTAGGGGGCGTGCAGGAGGCAGTGGATAGAGGATTCTCTCTCATCATTGATGTTTCTATTTCCCTCTTCCTTCCTCTCCGAAATCAATAAAAATATATATATTTTAAAGTTGTGGCCATAAAATACACATACATAGGCCATCCCATTGTTTGCTAACTGTCATGGGTTCCAAAGCCAGCCAGTAAGCTTAAGAAAATAAAGACCTTTACTGCTAGTCCCATTGCAAGACAGCTGGAGTTGCCGTGATAGACTGTAGCGTTCGGAGCCTCCAAATTTCTCTTACTTTTAAATAGACTCTCAGAGAGATATTTCAAGTTCTAGAGACAGACCGAAGAGAAATCCTCCCAGGTGAGCATTGTTCAAAATTAATAGGCTTCAGGAGTTCACTTGAACAAAAGGATCATGAGCATTATCTAAGTTTCACTATAATAGTCTTTAAGGATTAAATTTGGTCATGAAAAAGTACCATCAAGGTTATTTTACATTATAGGCCTTTGATAAGTTTATAAAAGTATAATTATGTCATAAATGTCTTTGTGCGTAGTTCATATATACATATGAAAACATCAATGTCACTTAATAACAATGAATAATATGGAATTCTCACCCACATCCACTTACCCCTTCGTTTTCAAATGGCTTTTTCATGCTTGGCTTTATTAATGTCTTGGTTTTATTCTGTACTCTATTGAATTTATTAAGCCCAAAGAAACAATAAAGAAGGAGATAATACAGGATAAGTGAAGAAAATAATAAAATAAAAAACAAAGACATAGAAAGAATTCTCCATGTCAAAAGTTGCTTCTTTAAATAAATAAAATTAGCAAACATACTTTACAATATTTATTGGTATATTCAGTATAGAGTACTTTAAAAATATCCCACTCCAATAGGTCAGTTTTTTTAAACCTATTTTGAATATTTTCACTAGAATTTACAAGCTTAATTTTATTTAATTTTTTTAACTAAACCTTTAAATCAATAGGTAGTTAAGCCTCCTCATCATGAAAGAATATCTCTATCAAAGTTTTTTGTTTTGTTTTGTTTTTGATAAAATGTAGCCACAATAGCTCTCTTTTGGTTTAGTGCTTTTCCAGCTATCTTTTTTTCATTGTTTTACTTTAAATATTTTTTAATCTTTTCAGTTTATGTGTATCATTGGTAAACACCATACAGCTAGAATTCTAATGTGATCATTCTGAAATATACTCATTGTCTGGATTCCAGACACATAAAATGATTCAGGGGCTCATGTTGGCAAAACACACTAAATAAAGAATGGAAAGTAGAGGAACATTTTATTCATAAGATATAGAATTATTGAAATCAGCCATTTTAAATCTACACTAATAAAAGAGAAACATGCAAATTGACCATCCCTCCACTACGCCCACCAGCCAATCAGAGCAAGCATGCAAATTAACCCAACAAAGATGGCAGTTAATTTGCATACACAGGCACAGATCAAAGACAGACAACAGTGTAGAAGGAAGCCAAGCACTGCAGAAGGGAGC